>VNJU01010744.1:0-23999 GCA_008042675.1 Drosophila seguyi
GAGTTATTTTTACGTGTATGACGGCTTGTTCAGTTAATCTAGAAATAGCAGAGTACTTGACTTGCAATGCATTTATGCATGTACATATATCGTCCGTTTGGTTGCCGGCGTGGCTTTACCATAAAAATTTTCTCAGACAACGGAACCAATTTTATTCGAGCAAGTAAGGATCTTAAACAGATCACAAACAACTGGTAAAAGACGAAATGACTGTTTTTATACAACAAAATTGCACATGGCCGTTTAATCCGCCATTGTCGCCGCACATGGGAGGAGCTTGGGAGAGGTTAATTCGGTCAATAAAATAAGACAGGAAGCTAATTTCGGCATGCCGAAGTTTAAATACCCTTGCAGTAAGTAAAAGAAGAAGAAAAATGTTGACTCTTTCGCTTTCTCAGGTACTGATATAATATAAATGTTGCGAGAGAAAAATGTTGCAAGCAAAGAATGTTGCTAGCGGAAAATGTTGCCAATGAACTAATTGTTGCGTGCAATAAAGTCAAACAGATATGGTCCGATTTTGATAAAATTAAAACCGACAATGGAATAAGTCAATCCAGCCCGTTCCGACTTATATAGTAGTGAGAGCATATAAAGATCAAAACAGAGGGACTAGTTTGCGGAGAAACGGACGGACGGCAGACGGACATGGCTAGACTCGGCTGTTTTTTTTTTTTTTTGATTTTGTGAATAATAAAGTTCCTGTTCACTTCGTGTGCATGCATCTATTCTGTTTAGTGTATTTAATTTTTATTAATTTCACATTTTAGCTGTGCTGCCAGTTTTTGCTTTTGTATTTCTTTTTTGCATACTTCTTTTTGCCTTCTCCGCTTATCTTGCGCCTTCATGTCAGCTAAACGATAAGCTTGCTCTCACGCTCACCCGCTTACCCGCTTACCCGCTCTTTCGCTCTCGGTGCACCTGCACTTTCTTATCTCTTCCTACGTAAAGGTACAGTGAGACTCAAATCTATCCGTGCTTGTTTTATGTTCCGCAATGAAGGGAGTACAACCACAACATTTCAATATGGCCAGAACTGGCCACGTAATGCGACAGTCTATGATTAAGCGCCAGTCAACTGCCCCGGTCTAGAAGCTATAGCAATGTATGTACATTGCGACCACTCCGGTACAAATTTGAGCGCACGTTTGTCGGGCGTTTTCTCCCCCTTTGTGAGTGGTCGAGACCTATCTTAAATCTCTGCTGATCTGATGGTCACAGCGCCAGGTTGAGAACGCAACTCCACGTCGATCCTAGTGGATCTCCCACAATTTCGGCATAATCACAGCCACCACGATACTCCCACTAGGGGGCCGACATCAATGGGCAGCCTTGGAAAAACTGCCCATCATCCTCTGGCAGGAGGCTAGTCGCCTCTTGGCAGCTACTTGTTCGTCGGTGTTATACCATACCAAACAGCACATAAGATGCCGTGAGTCCGGCATATATTGCTTGCCTGGCTCGAGGACTGAAACCCCAGTCATCTCGAAGCACACACGCCAATGCTCCAACGACTCCGGTCATTCGCTGGCGAAGCGAAGCTATGTGCCCGAGGAATTTCAATTCTTCGCTGACCGTGATGCCAAGGTACCAACAGCTACGCACATACGGCAGGTTAGCTTCTGCAAACTTTACCGACGGTGCGCGTTTCAGGGTACCCCTGAGCAGCATTATTACCGTGTTGCTGGTGGAAATGGCAACGCTAATTTCCGCTCCCCACGTTTCAACGATGGATATAAGTTGTTCTCCTTTTCCTTCTAGCACGGCTCGGGAATTTCCCTCGACGAGAAGAAGCAGATCATCCGCGTATGCACTAAGCAGGCAATACGGCTGGAGGCGCTGAAGAACTTCTTTCACGCGATTTACCTTAATTGTCTCAAGCACCTTACCAAAGACAGCAAGCACATCTCCCTGTAGGAGGACGGCATGCACTTGTCCTTCTCTTGTCCCTTGAGTAGCGCCACTACTCGTGGACACTTCTACTCGTCGGGAAAGTATTTCGATAGGATGCATCTGGAATACAACGACGCGAGGTGCTGAGGTATGGCGCGCCAGACTGCCTTGCAGATCGTGCCATTAATGCCGTCCAAGCCGGGTGAGCGCCTACACTTCAACCGGGCGACACAAGCATCAACCACGAAAACTTTAAAGGCCGGTGAGACGTCCTCCGCGATGGCAATCGGTGCATCAGACTCCGCAATAGGGAAAAAGTTGCAGAGGAGCACTCGTGCACCATCACCTCAATCGGTGATCAACTCGCCATTCACGCGGAGGCACCTTATCTTCGTGCACTTTCCGCGGCCTCGGCAAATCTTGTAGACACGCCCCCATAGATCATCTGCATGATCTCCCACGAAGCGTTTCCAGTCGTCCATCTTCGCCCTTCCAATAAGCTTTTTGAATTTGGCTGAGGTACGGGAGCTATGCTTTCAGATGCGCTCGTTTTCGTTGGCTCGGCCACAACACTAATAATGTTGTGGTTACTCAACTCCCACTCTCCACTCATATGTGGCCCAAATAGATGCTGCCTCAATGACAATTGTCCGGAGCTTTCGCACCTCGTGCACCCTTACTCCGAGGGAGGGGGCCACGGTGGTGCGCACCTTTTCGGCAATCACTTTCCGCGATAGCGCTGGATCGTCGCACTCAACCACCTTTGACCAAGTTTCGCGAGCAGCGATGGGGGCAACCTGTGGCAACTGAGGAAAGGCCGGCGTGGCGTCAGTCGTCATGGACGGGTTCGGCGAAGACCAGCCGCGTCTCCAACTCTCCACTTATCAGCATCAGTGCCAACATCAGCTCATCATAGCGGCTGATGGCTAGCGATAGCTCGTCCGTGTTGACACCTCCCAGGCCGCAGAAGCTTTTCCGCACCATGCGCTGGGTGACCGACAGCCATCAAGGCTGCTTGCCCAGTACGGGCGGCAGCGGTGGCAGCTGCAGCAATACAACGGCAGAGGCAGAAGCAGAGGGAGCAGCGGGGGCAGCAGCAGCGCCGGCAGCAGCGCGGGCAGCAGCAAGGGTAGCAGCGAGGGAAGTAGGGGGGGCAGCGGGAGGCCCCTCACGGCCTTCTCCGACAAGGTAGAGCTAGCGCTCATGGCGCTCGCGCTGCTGTCGCTCTCCATATTTGGGACTTACCCCGATAGTGGCTCCTACTTTCGTCAGCAAGAGCAACTGAATGATGCCTGACACAAGCTTCTTGCTACGACTAGCTCCACCTATTGGCAGAGTGGCGCCACCTATGCCAAGCTCACCAGGGAAACGAACCGGCTTTTCGACGGCTGACTTGAAAGCTCGCCAACACATGCGGGAGTGGAAAATTTCCAAATTGAAAATTGGTGCATGCCAAGTGCATTGGTGTTGAGGCTCAGACGGTGAACGATGTAAGAAAAAACATCGGTCTACGCTACTGCTGTGAGGCCTGTCGCGAGGTGGAAAGAGAAATGTTGCGGCAAACTCAGCCTCCCTCGGCTCAGCCATCGACCTCGGGATTGAATTCAAAAAAGATTCCGTACCCGAATGAGCCGGTGGAGGGACCGCGCCCCGGTGATTTCCGTTTTGTTTCCTGTGGGGTCTCAAATATTGACCCCTCAGAGCCCTGTTAACTTACCTGCCACGGTGTCATGCCCAGACTGCCGACCGATATCGGCAATGCAGATATGCAGTCTGAATCGCCGAAAGCAATTATTGCAATACCACCTACGAAACAGATATTTGTTTCGCGGCTTTCCCCTACTCAGACATCGGAAGATGTGATTGCATTTATCCAAGGCAAAACTGGAGCTGAAAATAATTGTTCGGAGCAGACAGCCAGCACATGCGCATGCGCGCATAGGTGTACCAATGCACCTGCAGCGATCTTCGAGCCTCTCTTATCACCATCCTTCTTCTTTCGTTAAGAAAGAAGTTTTCTCTCTTCCAAGTGAACGGAAGTGTTTTTTTTTTTGCGCTCTCGTTTTGTGTAATTTTTTTATAAAAACAACCGGTGTTTTATTTTAATCTTCGATTATGTGATTAATAAAGATCCCGTTCACTTCGTGTCCATGCAGCTATTCTGAATTGTGTATTTAATTTTTATTAATTTCACATTTTAGTTGTGCTGCTATTGCATTTTTTGCATTCCTCTTTGTGCCTTCTCCGTTTAGCTTGCGCCGTCGCGACAGCTAAACGAAAAGCTTGCTCTCACGCTCACTCGCTCACCCGCTCTCTCACTCTCCCGTTTTTTCGTGCAGCTGCACTCTTATCTCTCCTTACGCAAAGGTACAATCGTAAGTCCAAATAATGTCCGCTATTGTCTGCTTCGTTAAAACCTGTAAAAAGGTTATTACCTCTGCTGATCTTAGAATCGGCTGCTGGCAGTGCGACAACATTGTGCATTTCAAGTGCATTGGTGTTGGGACTCGGGCGGTAGACGTTGTAAGAAAAAAACATCGGTCTGCGGTACTGTTGTGAGGCATGTCGCGATGTCGAAAGGGAGATGATGTAATTTTTTCGGCAATCCAAAAACGGTTTTAAAGAAGTATTATTAAGTTTTCGTAAAACTCAAGATATGTTCTTGGCGCTGGACACACAATTTAATAGCCTAAAGCTATTAAACAAGTCTCCTAGGCCCAAAAAAACCGGAACTGGTCTGCAGCATACAGACGGATCCCTTAACCCTGCTGCGGGCTTCCAACAGCAGCCTCCCTTGGCTCAGCCATCGACCTCAGGACTGAATCCAAGGGTTCTGAGGTCGAGTGGCAGAAAATATTCGGTACCCAAATGTGCCGGTGGAGGGACCGTGCCTCCGGTGATTTCCGTAGTGTCCCCTGGGGGTCTCGAATATTGACCCCTCAGAGCCCCGTTAATTTACCTGCCCAGGGTTTCAGACCCGGACTACCGGCCGATATTGGCAATGCAGACATTCAGTCTGCATCGCCAAAAGCCCTTATAGCTGTCCCACCTACGAAACAGACCTTTGTTTCGTGGCTCTCTCCTTCTCAGACATCGGAAGATGTAATTGCCTTTATCCCAGGCAAAACTTGAGCCGAAATTAACGAAATAAAGGTGGAAAAATTCAAATTTTCTTATGCCAGGGACATTTTGTCTTTCAAAATAAATGTCCCAAACGAACTCTTTGACACAATATGTTCGACCAAATTCTGGCCTGAATACGTTGTCGTCAAAGAGTTCAAAACTAAGAAAAAGAAACGGCGGCCCGTAGGAATAAGTCTTCCCAGGCCCGACCAGACCACTGCGCCCTCTACGTCTTCCGCCCCAAAAAACTAACAAATCCCCTTTCTATTTCCTATCAGAATGCAAGAGGTTTACGTAATAAGCTTCCCAAATGGTATTCTTATTGTGTTCACAGAAACCTTGTTAAAGCCGGAGATTCTAAGCTCCGAAGTTTTTCCAGCTGTATTCACGATATATAGGCTGGATCGACCTATCAGACGTGGAGGTGGTGTCCTCATAGCGGTTGACTCCACTCTCGCGTCTAAATTAATAACTTTCAAGGAGTGCAACGATGTTCAATTCCTTTGTGTGAAGCAATCAGTCAATGCACTGTGGTCCAGCCGATCAGTTTTCTTGGCCAAAACCCATTTTTTAAAAGTTAACCAAATAATGTGATTTTGGCCGCAATGGATAAAGAATAGAGTGACCATCAACAAAGCATATTCGAAATCTTCATAGGTGGCGCCAGTCTCTCACAAGAAGCTTCCAAAGTCAGCTGTTTCTACGCGACCAATCGGACAGAGTAAAAGTGCCGAAATTATTACAATACTCAAATTAAAAAAAGTCAATAAAAACACAAGAACTGGTCAAATTTTTTAAATGATTTTAAATCAGTGGGGCTTGGACTATCTATTTTGTATTGTCAAATGTTAAGAGTCGCTGTTATATTTTTGAAATTTGCTGTTAAAGTGTGTCGTCTAAAATATTTTAATTCTTACTTTAAATGCAATCTTTCAAAAGGTATATAAAGTGAGTCCCACCTAGTCCCACCTTGATACCTATTGTGTGTTTTAGAGCAATTAATACTTATTCAATTGCATATAGAAGGGAAATGCCACATTTGACCACATTTCTAGATTTTTGTAATAAAGAATCACAACATTTTGTATGAAAATGCCTACTGAAAAGCTGTAATAATGTCTGTATACTCATGCTAAGCGATTAATACCAAATTAAATTAATTAAATATAGTAATTTGGACAAGGTACAATCTTAAAAGAAAATTTAGAAACGTGTAAAGTTTTTAAAATCCATTTTTTATACAATTATAGGCAAAAATAGCACTATTTTCAGATTCTTCTGATGAAAACTATAGGAATTCTTGGTCCGATTTCTATAAAATTTTTAAAATGTAGTTAAAATTACATCACCTTAAAGTAACCAAAGTTTTATGAGTTTGTCTCAAAAATTTCCTTATCGTTCCTATGAAAGGTATAGGATATAGCTTCCTGATCCGTATATCTTTAATTCTGTAACATCCTATAAGTACAAAATTACGATTGGTAAAGTTTCAAGTTGATATCTTTAAGATTGACGGAGTTATTAATTTTGGCCAAAAAAACTGGTCGGCTGGACCATAGTGCAATGGTGGCTCTATTTTTATTACTTGTTCCCACATTCCTCCTATGTAAAAACTTCCTATTTATTGGAACCATCTTTCCGCAATCCAGATGGCTTCCAATCGACTTTCGGATAGGGATCATTTAGTAATTCTTGGTGATTTTAATATCCCTGGGGCTATTTGGACCTCAACTAATTCCACTAATACACTTCTTCCTCCAAACAGCATGATTTATTGCTGGGCTAGTCGACATTTCGTTGTCTCAAGTCAACCATGTACGAAATTCCTTAGAGCGCTTGCTTGATCTCTGTTTCATCTCAGAACCGGCAACAGTTAGTTTAGCCAGGGTGGCGCCGCTGACGCTACCGGAATATCCCTATCATCCTACTTTCGATGTGACTATCGACATTGGGACTGAGTTACAGTATATTTCTGATCGTCCAGCCAAAAAAGTTTTCTTTTGCAAGACAGACTTCGAACGGCTGAACAGCTTCATATCTGATTTTAATTGGTCCGATCTATAAATGTGCACTGACATGGCTAAAACGGTCGATGTTTTTTACAGAGCCATGAATTAATTTTTTACTGAATGTGTGTTTACTATCCGTCAATCTCGAATACGTCTCCTTGGTTTACTAAACAGTTAAGTCATCTCAAAAACAAAATCTGGATTCTAATTCTAAACTGTATTCTAAATATAAAGGAACCGGTTCTCAATCCGTCCTATCTTCTTATTTATCTGCCCGGTCGATATTTACCGTTGTGATCGCTCAGTGTTACAAAAATTATATAACTCGTTGTAAGGCTCAGTTCTCTGAGGACCCAACACAGTTTAATAATTTTGTTATCACTAAACGTAAGCCATTGACTCATCCTTCCTCGGTTTCCTTGCAGAGTACAACCCTACAAAATGATCAGGCAATTGCCTATCTGTTTGTGCAGTTTTTTCAAACCACTTACTCAAATTCCCCTGCTGTTTACATTATTTATTAACGATCTGCCCAAAATTCTGACTAACTCCAGAGTAATTATGTATGCGGACGACGTCAAACTTTGCGTGCAATATACGGATGCCTCTTGCCAGTCTGATTTACAAACAGATCTTAACAATTTTCAAACATGGTGCAGTGCAAACCTATTAAACTTTAACGGCTCTAAATGCAAGCTTATGACATTCTCTCGTGTCGCTCCCAAGCTTGCAACTTACACGCTGAACTGCTGCTCTTTGGAAAGAATTGCTTTAGTTGACGATTTAGGTGTTCGTCTGGATCCTAAACTTGACTTTATTTATCATATTTTATGCATGGTGAATAAAGTCAGAGGTGTGCTTGGATTTATTAAACGTCGTTCGAAAGAATTCAATGACCCGTACGTTACAAAATCTCTATATATTTCTTTAGTTCGTTGTATCTTAGAATATGGATCTTGCGTTTGGAGCCCCCAGTATGGGGTCCACAGTAAACGCATCGAGTCGGTTCAGAAGAACTTTTTACTTTTCGCCTTACGCGGCTAAAACTGGGATGCAAACCAGAGGTTACCCTCCTTTTAGTAGACTCCTCCTTATTAATTTACCATCTTTATCTAACCGTAGAACCATGCTTGGCATTACCTTTATTTATAACCTTATCCACGGTGACGTGGAAAGTGCTGACTTGTTGGGTCAGCTTAACTTTCACGTACCGAGTAGAAATACTCGATCCTATATTCCCTTAGTGCTGCGCCATTGTAGAACGTCCTTTCAACTGCATGAACCCTTTAGAGTCTTATGTGCAATTAAAATGATTTGTACACAATAATTTCCAACGTTGATAGCCTTCCTAAACCAAAAACATATATACCAACCCACTTAATACGCATGCAAGCAAACAGTCTGGCAGCACGTCAGTAGTCACTTTCACGTATTCCTTATCTATATTTTCACTTGTCGCGCCTACTAACACCTAACACGGACAAGCAAGTGCTTGATGTCATATGGGCCACTTGAATGTACTGATTTTAGTGCACCAACGTTAAAAAAAAAAGAATAACATTTACATAAAATATAAGGTGAAACATACATACTGAAGTCCCATAGAATATCTACAGAGAACATAAGGAAAATAATAATAAGAATAGGGAAGTCACAGGGAATAAGAGAAAATACTGAAAAGACTAAGAATCCTATATAGAGCGGGCCACAGCCCTTGGGAGCTCATTAATTTTTAGGCAGATATCGGCGAATGTACAACTTAATTAATTGGTGGCCTAAACAGCCTCTTTAACTCTTCTCACTTTGGTAGACCTGAAAGGCCTCTCGAGATCTTCTCACTTTGGTAGACTTGAAAAGCTCTCAAAATGTTCTCCTTTTTGGTAGACCTAAACGGCCTGTCAAAATCTTCACAGAGGACTGCTGGGCGCCAAAGGTTGCACCTTGCCCCGGTAATCCTACGCGGTGCGAACCCACGTCCCCGTGCCCGACAAATGACAGGAGCCAAAGGGCGGCCTAGTCCGGCACGAGGACACCGCTAATTGCCCCATACTGTATACATATTATTCATATGTACTCGAAAATTATATTATAGTCGGCATTTAGCTGAGCTAATTTTAACCCAGTAACTTAAGACCATTGATGTATTTGTGTAACAACTAATTTTAAAATATTTTTATATTATATATTATTTAAATTTTTAGTTTTTATATGTATCCATATTTTATAAATTAACAAGAGTAATAAAAAAATAAAATAATCGTAGTTTTGTGCGTCATTTATAATAATTGACCGATATCATATCGTGAAACGGATTGCTACCGCGTAGAGAAGGAAGTGCACTCTTTTATGTACTACCGCTCTCGTATAGTTTTATTTGTTCTTCAATTCCCTTAAATAACTCCAGTCTGTCTACGCTAGCGCTATTGCTCCGCAGTAACATATGTAAGACGATTGACTATACTCGTATAAATAAATAAATGATTATTAGAACTTACCTTGTTCCTCTATTATACTGCTTCCTTCCATTAAAAAAGAAAGGTTACCACGAATTTTTTCGATGTACATATATGTAAGCTCTGCGCCTTTATATGGTTGAATTCCATTTGCCATTTCGCAACAAGTGATTCCAAGAGAATATATGTCTACTTTTTCTGAATACCCACAAAGACTTTGATGTAAAACTTCAGGAGCTGTCCAGTTTAAATGTTGTTCCTTTCCCTTGGTGGATCCATATAGAAATTTCGATTTTCTTCCGTGATTAATAAAGGTTTGACAGTCACCAAAACTGGATATTGAAGCTTTCATAGAATTTAATAAAATGAATTTAGCCCTTATAGCTCCATGTAAAAAATTATGGGAATGAATATATATAAGCGCTGACAACATATCTTTAACAATGAGTGCGATCAAGGTTTCGGGAAATCCTGAAAAAAAGAGAATTTATTAAGGAAAGAAGGTAACTTAAGCAAATCAATAAATGAACTAATAGAAAAGGGTTAATTTAAATGGACGCAAAAACTACATATTCACACGCTTTGCTTTATAATGCAATTAAGAATGCTCCTGTCAGCAAGCGGGCCTAAATAGGCACCCTCTCCCCTAAAAGCAAAGAAGCCCAACAAATAGATGGCGGTGATCAGCAAGGTATCTAAATGACATTTGATCGTGGCACTTATTGACAGTATGACCTTACTATTATAGAAGTGACTGACGCAATCGGACTGCCAGCTGAAACCACTGTGGGAGGGAGTCAAGCTTGATGCGGTGGACAGGGAACTAGTGCCGTCCACTCCAAAGGCGAAGGTAATTTTTCCCATTGCTATCCAAGTGGACCGTGCGCAAAAATTACTGAAGCGTCAAAATTCTATCATCATAACCACAGACTAGTGCAGACCGCAGAATGCGCCTTACTAGACCGGAACCCAAAGAGGAGGGGTCAATATGCAGACTTGAAAAAGCGCCGGGGTTAAGGACGTTCACACCCTGAAGTCATGCTAAGAGATAAAGGACTTAGGTCTCGACACTTTTGTAGACGCCGCCAAGGAACTGACTGCCGGACTAAAGTCCTCAAATTACAATCTAATTTGTACAGCGCGGGACCAGCAAATCAAGGAATCAAATGCTGAGTGTTTTCTAAGTGTGGCTAGAGTGGATTTTCCATTTCTGTTCGTAGTGCTTCGGCCCTTAGTGGTATTTAGCGGACCGAATGATAATCTGGCTGCCTTGGCGAAAAATACGTCTGGCGTACTTTTTGAGTTATAATACGCATTTTGCGTATTTTGTTGGCCCGTAGCTGTCGCTCGTCGCTTGCGACTCTTTATCTCCTTGTAGACCACACAGCCTCTGTAGTTCGCCGTATGGTTTCCTTACTGCTTCCCCCTTTTTTTTCGGGGGTCCCTTGGTCTTGTCTTGGTGTGTCCACACTCCCGGCAGATTGTGCATTGTACAGGGCCGATGCGTTTGTGTGGTTCTTCTACGGCGATCCTTCGATGTAGTAAGGACTGGAGCTTGTATATCGGTTGCACTTCGTTTTTTTTTAATAACTTGCTATCTGGTCGAGCCTCACCTTGAAGAATGCTTGCGGCTTTTTGTTTCTGTTTTTTATGTTGCTAACATGTTTGGCACAGAACCCTTGGCTTTAAGGGCTTCTTGCATATCAGAGGGCGCGACTTCAGGTCCGATTCCATTTAGTACAACTTGCAATCCCTTGCTGCTTTTTAGTCGATAGGTGTTTTTTTTTTATATTCATTTATTTACAACTAACAATTAATAATACATACAAATCTAAGGGAAGCAATACAATGGCGTGGCGCGGCAAGGGCCCGCATCGTGCGGGACGGCCGCTCAGCCCGCTCTCTCCTTCCTCATCCTCTCAAAGGAACCTCAGCGACTTCATCAGCATTGCTGAAAATTCTGCCGCCGCGTCCCAAGTCCTTGGGTCCGCCAGCATCAGCGGCACCAGCGTGTCCTCGTTGATCGCCGACCCTGCTATCGCCTCTGCCTTGGAGACACCCTCTGGCCCGAGGTGCCCGCGTATAGCCTGTGCGTTGACTCGACACCGCGCATGTAGGACTTAGTCCCGGCGGCTAGTTCCAGGCCAGCGCTGGAGAGCCAGTCGATAGGTGTAGAAGTTCTTTTTTGTTGCCTTAAGGTACTTAGACACTTCAGTGTTTTTCGGATTTCGTTTGAGCTTTGGTTTCGTGGATGTTCCTTTTAATAGGCAGAACAACATGGAAATTTTCGTCCCCGACCAGCGCAAAAATGTTGTTGATCAGGCCGTTTGAACTTTTTTCATAAATATAAATAGATAGGGGCTTTGTTTTCTTTTGGGTCTCCTTCCCCAGCTCTTTTTTGCTGTTGTTGGTACGGTTGATTTTTGGTTTATTACCAACCGTGTTTAGTGGACTAAGCTTATGCTGAATCTGTATAGCCGGAAGCGCTTGTTGCTATTGAAGCTTACGGCTTTCGTTGCTATTGTATTTTGCTTTGCAGACGTGGTCACCGAGTTCGAAATATTGGTAGTGTTTTTTTTTGCGACTGCAGAAATTGCAGCACTTCTAGTTGTTGGACTACTGCAGAACAATACCACTTCCGCTATCTGCGGAAGGTAGTTTCAGTAAGAAAACTTGAGAGAATCATAAAAAGACGAATATAGTATATAATATAGAATATATATACAATATCAAGAATACTCGGAAAAAAAAAATGAATGAAATAAGTATAGGTGAACAAGGCATAAATGAAAAGATAATCGGGCCTGTTTTAGTTGTCACTTTTGACAAATTTACTCGGATTCGAATTTCCCTCTGTAAAGTCTCTGTTAACTTCCGAGCGAAACCACTCGGAAACTTTTCGACTGCCATTGGGGGATTAAGGATGAACAAAAAATAATTATTTTAAAATACAATGCGATAATACAAATTGCAAAGGTAAATTGTATTTAATTCTCAGATGTTTAGGAGACATAACTGCATACCTGAATTAGTAAAAAGTAAGAATACTTGATTTTTAAATATTTATTTTTGCTTCCACCTCAGAATCGTTTAGATTCAAAGTTTACACAAATTCCAAATTGATCTAGTTTTTGAGCAAAACAGTCGAAATTGACAGGGACATTAAAGGGGTTGTCAAAGTACCTAACAACAAATGGAATATGCAGCAAATCATCCTAGACCTTGCAGCTCTTTTCTGAGTTGAATTTTTAAACACTATCTGTGAGCAATTCCGCACCACTGCTACCAGAACAACTGACATACAGACGTAAGAATTAAAGCAATGTAAGTAAAAAAAACGTTTAAAAAATTGGATAATTAACTATTTTTATAAGGAGGAAGTAAAAAATTCCAAGCAGGATGAGATCCTCCTCTCTTTTATGGAGAAAAATCCTGACATTGCCAGGGGCTACTCCAAGGGATACTGAGTGGCGGTGGAAGCCAAGTTTGTTTTTAATTTTACCACTACATATTAGGTTAAGTAAAAAGGTTGCTCGGTTTTTTATTGATTTTTCAAAAGGTTATAACTTTGCGTACATTCGTCCGATTAAACTTCATATGGTAATCACTTGGTGCCATGTCCAGGCTATAAGGTGGGTGCATTAGGTTCTCCAGTCCGAGCATAGATTCTGACGCCTCACCAAAGATGTGTGTGGCCGGGCGTTGTCCTCATGGAACACCATTCCGCCTCTGTTGATCAAAGATGGCCTCTTCTGGATTTTGGCTCGTAGTAGGTTAGTGACCCATTTTACATTGCCAGTCACAATCTGCTTTTGAAGAAAATGATATATACGAGGTGTGTTCAAAAAATATCCCGAATTTTGTGTTTTTTTTTAATTATTTATTTATTCATGAATATCTATTTTGTCCCCTTCAAAGTAATCTCCATGAGATATTATACATTTGTGCCAACGGTTTTTCCAATCTTTGAAACAGGCAAAGAGGTAATTTTCCGGTATAGTTATCAGAGCATTCTTTGGTCTCTTGAGTTCAGGCGAATTCGGTGGTCTCGGAACGATATGCGCTGAATTTTTGGCGAAATGGTCACGAATAAATTGCAAAAAAATTGCGTTTACGGTACCAAAAGAGATTTGACTTTTCTTCAAAATGGATTTCGCAGATCCTTCTGATATTCCTATCATATTACCAAGATCTCTAAAAACAACCGACTATCTTTTATCACTAATTCCTTCACTTCATTGACTTGTAGGCCATCTGTTGACGTTGATGTTCATCCGGACGCTCTAAATCATTAACACCTTCTCGACCCTTCTTTGTACCACTTATAAATGACTTTTTTGATCTCTTACGGCCGAAATGAAGTTGGCGTAGATTCCGTTTCGGAGTCGATTTACGGAAAGACAAAATCATTTGCAGAGGGGTTCTACTGTAAACGCCTCTGAGATGTAAGGCAAATGTTTCGGCTCTGCCTTTGTCGCTGCGGTCTCAGCAGCCTCGGGAATTTTTTATCGGGGTGACGGTATCAATCGGAGAGCTAAGGTTTGGGTGAGCCCTCCACAAGGGATGCTTTGTACTAGTTGGCGAGAGTTTTTCAATATATTTTAGTTGTGCATGTTTAGCATCTTGCTTCAAAGTCCGAATTAATTTGCAGGTGGCTTCGGTAAGGCGTTACTTTGAGCATGGCGATCTGCTGGTTTTCCACGCTCGACGCAGAGATATCATGGTTCCAAAATTACTTTGCGGCTGCCCTGGTGTCTGCTGAGCGTTTTCTGAGTGTGGCTCGAGTGGGGTTTCCATACGTGTTCCTAGAGCTTCGGCGTAGAAGAAGTGATATTTAGCAGACCGAATGATGATGGCTGCCTTGGCGAAAAATACTTCTGGCGTACTTTTTGAGTTATAATACACATTTTGCGTATTTTGTTGACGCGTAGCTGTCGCTCGTTGCATGCGACTGTCCAGCTCCTTGTAGACCGCACAGCCTTTGTAGTTCGCCGAATGGTTTCATTTACAGTTACACCATTTTTTCAATTTATCACCTTCTTTGGTCTTGGTGCAGTTTAAGGAGTTGTGGAAGTCTCCGCAGACTACGCAGACTGTCCGAAGTGTGCAGTACGTCTTGGTGTGTCCATACTCCTGGCAATTTGTGCATTGAACAAGGCCGTTGCGTTTGTGTGGTTCTTCCTAGGTGATTCTTCGATGCACTAAAAGCTGCAGCTTGTACTTCATTTTTCTTTAAGGCTTTAATGTCTGCTTCGACCTCGACCTTGAATAGTGGTTGCGGCGTTTTGTTATTTTTTAATTCTGCTGTTTCAGATCCCCATCCGAACATTTGGTCCATAAGAGCCGGATAACTCCATCCCAGCAGTTCTGGTGGCTTTAACACCACACAAGATAAATTAACATTTAAATTTTGCTGCCATACAATTCTATGATTTTGTCTAAATCCAAGTCCGATTGATGCGACACCGATCATCATAATCATTTATCAAAAGTTTATCCACATTCCAAAATACAAAGTGCATAGTTTAATATAAGCTATAAACCACAGTAAAATAAACAGTCTTTTATTAAAACTCACACACACACATATTTAGACCAGACATTCGAATCACCCATTCACTTTACTCGGACTTCACTTCATTTGTTTCAGAATGTGCCGTTTGAATTCAATGAAATGAAGCCGGAAACGCGCGCCGACTTTACTTCGTTCATTTACAAACGCGCCGACTTCACTTCGGTCATTTCCACACGATTGTCTCATATGCCGGTTTTAATGGTGTTATGCAGCCCTCTGATGTGGACTCGGCTTGTCGGTTAAAATTTCAATTTGTTGTAAATCGTAATATGGACTAAAAATAAACAGGAGGACCTGGTCTCCAGTAAACCGAAAATGAGATACATACATACAACGGAAAATTAAAAAAAATATGCATTTGAAAGATATTTTCCCAGTTTATAAAATGGTGGAAAAATGATATTGGTATGTAAAATATTTTCTGAGAAACTGAACATCAAATTCAGAAATGAATTTTTTTTCAGGTTTACCCGGAGATATGTGAGCAAGAATACATACATATGTTGGTTGTTTTCACTGTATACTTTTTTCGCTCAGCTGCATACTAGACATGAAGGAAACATAACAGATGTACATTTTTTTTTGTTAAAAAAATACGTTCGTATGGTTTTTTTTTCAATAAGATATTTCTACATACATATGGGTAACATACTATGAGTTTACCTAATTTTACATACATTTAGGGCATATTTACAAATAAGAAGGTATTTAAGTCGATTAGATGATGAGCCACTGTATGTACATAAAATGAGGAATGGTTTTTACAATAAAACTACTTATTTACCTGAAGTATAAACATTTTCAAGAAGTGTTTGACAGTTTCCAAAGCACATGTATGGGTACATAAAATAGGCATACTCCTTATGTATAAAGCAGTGGATGATAGTGTTTATATTTCGATGTTTAAACTGACGAATGTTTAATACTTGTTTACATATAAAATCAAAATTCTCCATTTGCTGATCCAGTGGTATTTTTTCTATGACCACATTTCTACTTGAATTTCTGCAGTTTGCTTTGTAAACGGCTCCAAACTGTCCATCTTTAAATTGAGCCAGGAACTTATAGTGGTTTATATTGCTGCTAAACATCAATAAGCTTAGTCAATAAACTACTAATAGAGGTGCAAAAACATCGATGAAAACATCGATGCATCGATGTTTTTCAAATTTTCAAAAACATCGATGTTTTTTTTGACCATCGATGTTTCTGTGACGTCACTATCAAGAGAAAAAGCAAAGGAAAGGTACGTTAACGAGCAGATATTTTTTGTTTTTTTAATTATATTATTAAAGTTATTCTAGCCACGGATTGCTACTATTATTGACCCTAGATTTCAAAAACTGGGTTTTTACACTCGGAGCAATGCCGAACAGACGTGCCGTGCCTTGGAGGAGGAGCTCATTTTTCCCATTAGAAAGTCCTCTGCGTCGGGAAAGCCTGCACCACCAAACGAGTCTGAATCAGACTATTTCTTGAATTTGCAAGCAAAATTACATGCTAAAACTAGTACAGCTCGATCAGATGCCATCATTATGCTGAGGCAGCATATTGAAACATCCAACGAGCCTGAACTCTGCGAGCCGTTAATGTTTTGGAAGGTAAGTTTCAAAATAGTTTTGTAATTATTTTTCATCAATTAATTATACTTTCAGGAGTCTTCGAACAGTATGGCGCCCTTTCAAGAAGTCGCTAAAAAATTTCTCTGCGTGCCTGCCACTATTCAGCAAAGCTGGTCAAATAATTTCTGACCGCAGGACTCGCCTTAAGAATAAGATTGTTGATAAACTTATGTTTATCAACAAAAATCATACATTTTTGAATGTTTAAAACCTTGATCTTATTTATTAGTTTTTTAAGTTTATGAAGCCAAAAGAATAAATATTTGTTTTTTAATTTCTAATACAACCATAAAAGTGAAATTCCTTAATTAAAAAAATTAAAAAAAATTTTTTTAAAACATCGATGTTTCATCGATGTTTTGGGAAAAAACATCGAAAACATCGATGTCTCCATACATCGATGTTTTTGCACCTCTAACTACTATCCGCACGAAACAATAATTATTTTAATGTGTCAAGATAGCACCACCATCAATCACCTTAAACATTTTTTTTTTTTTTTTTTTTGCATTAATCGTTAGATAAATATATGACAATATTCATGCAGAGTTTCAGAGTCCAACTCAAACTAATTAAGTTACAGGTCCAAGAAGCCGGCTCGCGAGTCATGCTTTAAACTTTAAAACCCATTTTAAAGGAACTATAAGAGCTATGTACATATCTATAATACAAGAAAAAAATAATTTTGTAAAGTATTGATCCTTCAGTATGAGTACAACATTTTGACGCAGCGTTTGTGTCGTGGAATTTCGAAGACCGGGGAAATCGCTTGGAATCCCTG
The DNA here is from genome assembly GCA_008042675.1 of Drosophila seguyi. Lineage (NCBI taxonomy): Eukaryota > Metazoa > Arthropoda > Insecta > Diptera > Drosophilidae > Drosophila > Drosophila seguyi. Next base: position 17,457 of record VNJU01010744.1, read on the forward strand.
GTTATTTTGAAGGGAAATTCGAAAGAATTTCCCCATAGAATCCTATGTGCATTTCGAAGTAAAACTTGTATAAAGTCCCCTGGGAATAGCCAGGGAAACCGCATGGAAAACCTATAGAAAATAAGTAATTTATTTCTTCATTTTGTATTTATTTATAAAAAGTTATATTTTGTTTAATGATTACCACATTTTTGGTTAGCATAACATCTTCTTTCATTATTCCCAAATCCGTGTAACGGCATGAAGATGCCGGCTTGTAAGCCCTTAAGGGGGTCGTCTACTGTGACGGATATAAAAGTCGTATTTTTTTTAAGTTACTCTTATAAAATCGGAGCGTATGCGGAGGGTGCCAATAGTGTAAACTAACTTTTAAACGCGTTTTTCTCTGAACACGATTTTTCAAAACTGTTGCAAAGATATCTTGAAAACTATTTCACTGATAACTTTAATTTTTTAAAGCATCATACGTACATGTTCATTTACTTATGTACTGAACTTAGAGATATGAAGATTGCTCCGTTGCTTTCTTTCTTGACTTTACTTTTGAAACTCAAACTATCTTTTAGTTCAGTATACAATATATTTTTTTCTTGGATGTTGATGCACTACGATCAGTACACTCAAGTGGCCCGTATGACACCAAGCACGTGCTTGTTCGTGTTAGGTGTTAGTAGGCGCGAAAGATGAAAATATAGAAAAGGAATTCGAGGAAGTAACTACTGGCGTGCTGCCAGATTGTTTGCTTGCATGCGTACTAAGTGGGTTAGTATTAACGTTTTTAGTTTAGGAAGGCTATCTACGTTTGAAATTATTATATACAAATCGTTATAATTTGCACATAAGACTCTAAAGGGTTCATGCAATTGAAAGGACGTTCTACAATGGCGCAGCACTAAGGGAATATAGGATCTAGTATTTCTACTCGGTACGTGAAAGTTAAGCTGACCCAACAAGTCAGCACTTTCCACGTCACCATGGATAAGGTTATAAATAAAGGTAATGCCAAGCATGGTTCTACGGTTGGATAAGGATGGTAAGTTAATAAGGAGAAGTCTACTAGAATAGGAGGGTAACCTCTGGTTTGCATCCCAGTTTAAGCCGCGTAAAGCGAAAAGTAAAAAGTTCTTTTGAACCAACTCGATGCGTTTACTGTGGATCCCATACTGAGGGCTCCAAACGCAAGATCCATATTCTAAGATAGGACGAACTAAAGAAGTATATAGATATTTTGTAACGTACGGGCCTTTATTCACCATGCATGAAATATGATCTATAAAGTCAAGTTTAGGATTCAGACCGAGGCTCTGTGAAATAACTCCCCAATGAAATAACTCCCCAAACAAAAAATGAAATAATTCACCAAGCTTTGGGGAATTATTTCATAATGAAATTTGTATGGAATACAACAACAACGATTATTTTGGTTTAATATTTATGTTATTTTACGTAAAAAAAGCTATACATTTTTTAATCCACTGTTTTTCAAAATATGTTAAAAATGTAAGAAAAACGCTTTTAGATTAAAAAAAAATACTCGACCCTTAATTTCATAAAAAGCGCTTTCAATAAAGTTCGGTGGTACCAAGGGTAAAGACAGTAATATATGAAACTTTATATTGGCCAATTTTTAATTTCTTATAAACTGCAGAAAGGGCTTACTTTTGCACATGTTTCGCCTCACTGCTTGGCAAAAATGAAACATTAAAACGAAGATTAATTTCAATAAAATGCAAAAAAAACTCTTTTTACTCTGGGATACAGATTTTTGATGGCTCTCCTCAAGCCTTCCTTATAATCCGTTATAATTGTTGACGGATGTTTAGAATTTATCGTAAAGATAAAAATGAAAGACATTTACTAGCATTGCAAAATTTAATTTAACCTATTTTTGTTGTATAGTCAATTACAAATAAAACAAGACAAATTTCATGAAAAAACAACTAAAATTGATGATGTTATGACGATTTTTCGCCCTAAAAAAACTATTATACAGTGGTACAAAATTTACAAAGGGGAATGAACTTTTAAAGTGACCTAGTAGAGATTGTTTATCTGGTTGAATTCAACACAAAACCAAGTTTGAAATTTTTCTAACACCCGCAAAAATCCTAAGTTATTCTTAAAAAAAACGTTTTTAGGTACATTTTCGCTTTAAAAAATTCCAACTCGAAAAGTTTTTGACCACTTTGAAAAACTCTTGGCGCTTGCGGTTCTTGCGGTTTTTTGACAATAACTTCAGATTTTGAGGGTGTTAGAAAAATTTTAAACATGGTTTTGTGATATATTCGACCAGATAAACAATCTCTACTAGGCCACTTCCAAAGTTCAAAATCACTGTTACACTGTGTACTTATCGATCGATTGACTTCAAAACTATATACAATATAGTAGAATCCGGCTATAGCGACGAAAGCTCGATGGTTTGGTTGGTCCCCTTAAAAACATATAAAAGAACCTCCGCTTAGTATATCTGCGCTAAGAAAATTTACATGGCCCCAGCAGCTCATTGTCAAATGGTAGTGAAATCGAGAATGACATTCCTCTATCGGTTTGAGCAAGAGCTCAAAAAATCAACCGATTTGTGACGCATAGTGCGCACAAACGTTAAAAATAAGTTAATATATATATATACACATAGAAACCTCAGAGAAAAAATAAAGTCACATGCAAACATATTTAAACACTAAGCCGTGAAAAGAAACAAACAAGTGAAGTACAAAAGACGTGTCAATTCAAACCAGCCGCGCACGCGCCATAGTGGCGAAGAGAGGGTCACAACGGCAAAAGGGGTGCGGACACACTAATATGTCCAAAATGAGTTGCGATACGCGGGCACACCACACAACGCCAAACCGCTATATAAAGCGGACTAAAGCTCTCCAAAGCTCATTCAGTTCGGCGAGCGAACGGCGACAAGCCAACCAGCGGACAAGGACCAGCGATCAAGGATCAGCGGTAAGGAGTAAGAAGAGCCACAGGAGCCGGGTAAAATAGCATATTAACTGAAGAACCATAGTAGCCTTGGCGCTTTATCTCTTATTCTCCGCTTCGGTTCACCGACCTGAGCTTCTCACGTTGAGTAGACCTGATCGGCCTCTCAAACCCTTCTCACTTTGGGTAGACCTGATCGGCCTCTCAACCTCTTCTCACTCTCGGTAGACCTGATCGGCCTCTCAAACCATTTTAATTAATTTGAAGACCTGATTGGCCTCTCAAACTCTTCTCACTTTGGTAGACCTGATCGGCCTCTCAAACCATTCTCATTAATTGGAAGACCTGATAGGCCTCTAAAGCTTTTCTCACTTTGGTAGACCTGATCGGCCTCTCAAACCATTCCAATTAATTTGAAGACCTGATTGGCCTCTCAAACTCTTCTCACTTTGGTAAACCTGATCGGCCTCTCAAACCATTCTCACTTTGATAGACCTGATCGGCATCTCAAACTCTTCCCACGTTGGTAGAACTGACCGGTCTCTCTCCTGTCCCACTAACCGGGAGGCCGCAACAGCCTCATCTCTTTGTTTCCGTTCACAGACGTTGGAGAACTCACGACCTGGTGACCGGAAGCTTGTGGAGCTGCCTTACGCGTTCGGGGAAGCTGTGCACAGAGCGGTGATACAGGACGAAGACAGCAGCTACCGCGAAACTACTGTGAACCGAATGCTTTCCTATATATGTAGAGCCGATATCCAATTACTGTGTAATTGCACACCTTGAAAAGACCATAAGCAAAGCCAATCGATCAGACTTTGCGTGCAACAAGCTATTCGGTAGAACATGGGGCCTAAGTCCCAAAATGATCTACTGGTATTTTAACACTGTGGTAAAACCGATCTTAACCTATGCATGACTTGCTTGGTGTACGAGATCTACCCAGAAGACAGCTGCGGCTGCACTTACAAAATTACAACGACTTGTCTGCATAGGCATTACTGGAGTCATAACTGGCATACCCCCTTTACCAATTACCCTGAAAAGGGAGGCCTGCCTAGGGGCACTTCGCCTTTAAAACATGAGTTCCTTTACGATCTCTTCCAGAATTGTAGAAACCTGCTTCTACCAGCTGAATGCCCTTGCCTCCTACAACACCTTAACGGTAGGCTGTGTGCCAGGGCGTGAAGGCCACATGAGAAACGAGGAGGCAGACTCCCTAGCTAAACGCGGGGCGATGACACCATTAATCGGCCCTGAATCGTTTAAAAGGGAACTGCTCAGGAAATGGGAGGAAGCGAAGATAAATCAGTGCAGTGCAGGGCTGAGGCAAGCCAAACAATTTCTCGTCCCCCAGATGACGCGATCTAAACGCATCTTCAATCTAAATAAGAGCGAAATCCGCACCTTAACAGGTTACCTAATGGGTCACTGCAAGCTTAGGTATCACCTTAAGAAATTAAAACTTTCAGAAATCGATAAATTCTGTAAGATGGAGCAAGAAACATAAGAACATATTCTATGTGAATGCCCCTCGCTAAGCAGACTTCTACACTTAGGAGGTGAACTTAATCCCCCTACAGGATATCGTATAGATCTACCAAATTGCTTTCTTTTATTAGAAGCCTCGGTATAGAGGCCCTAATATTTCTAATGTTTGTACTGGACCCACTTTCGTTTCCAAAACCATGGCCGAATTACTGGATATTACTTTCGGATATAGGGCGAATAAGAAACTAGTACTACTTCGTGCAGAGGTCAGAAAGCTGTTTAACACAGCTAAAGCTAAAGGAGAGCTCATCACAGCGCCTTCATCCGGGAGCCGGAGCCAACTAAAAGGGCGAACCGATGGGTCCACCGAGCGGCGTGATCTTGGATATAGAGGGCGCTTTCAACAACATCCTTCCAGGCTCAATCACAACGGCACTGACTAAGCTGGGGATTAATCAACACACAGTGGGTCTCATCGGCAACACTGGGGGGTCAACCATCTCCATATAAGTCAACAGAGGTATACCCTAGGGCAGAGACCTCTCCCCCTCCTATGGAACGTGGTGGTCTGTAGTAGTTGTTTGAGTTGTTTATTACTTATTAATTTTTCTAATGAATTACGGTCGCCATGTGGATGCACAAAGATTGAGTTGTTTATTACTTATTTATTTTTCTTTATTATGAGGAGCATTAAAGGTATGCTCACTCCAGAGGTTTGACCATTATTGATTTTTGGTTCTTAAACAATCTAAACACGTAAACTAAAGCTGCGGAGTTCTGCCGCCGGTTACGCCGGCAGCGACGCAGCGTTCATATTCAGTATTTATTAGCTTATAATATATTCTTATATTTAATTTATGTTTTTTGGCTGCACACCGGAATGTGCAGCGAAAGAAAGGGATGACATGTGCCATGCAGGCATATTGCACTTAGGCTGTACCCGGCACATTGATCATTAATAGCTTATGAAATATATTTAATTCATTTGTATATGCAATTTGTAATTTTTTACCTTGTAAAGTTATTTAGCAAATTCTTTAAGTCGGTCTTTATGAACTAATTGTATTTTGTTTTTCATGTTTTTTATTTTTATATTGTTATTTTTTTCTATACTAACTACCTCGAAGGGTTCTATATATTTACCTTCTAACTTATGGCCTGTTTCATTTTTTAACAAAACTAAACTATAAGCTTAAAGCTTGCTTCGAGTCAAACGTGTTTTCCTATCGCTAGCCCTGGTTTTAAGTTCTCACAGTGAATATCTATTCTACTAAGCCCAAAATGTTGGCAAGTGGTCAGTGCTTCTGTGATCTTTAGCATACAAAAACAACTGGTGCATTTTAAACAAAGACAGTGACTTTATTTACGTAAAACTAAGTCGGTTTTACATTTTTATCAGATCGCTTTGCTTTTCTGTTTCTTGCGTCGTGCGTTTACCGCTTATCGCTACATCGCCTGTGTTTTTTGTTGTTGGTGCAAGTGCTCTACTTACGCTGATTTCAATCACAAAATCGAATTTACTGAGCTCAGATTATTAAAAGCTTTTGCGCTTTTCGGTCTTTTGTTTTGATCGGTCCCTTCGCCGCGAAATTTGTTGAATTTGTTTATTCGATTGACTGCCGCTGTGTTAATTATTTTTAAAATAATGGCCACTTGTTGTATCAATCCGTGCTCGAGCGGCGGATTAATTACGGTGCGGCAGGCCACTGTTTATTGTTGGCTCTGCGACAATATCGCTCACCCTGCTTGCGCGGATCTTGGACAAGTTGGCCCGCGTATAGCTGATCGCATACGGAATAATTCCGGATTGGACTGGACGTGCCCAAGTTGCCTACATATCAAATCGGATATGAGGGTATTTATGAGGCAAACTCACCTCGAGTTTCAGTCCTTGGCTGCCGGCTTCAGGGATTTGTCAAGCAGTTTCCAGAAGGCGGAACGCCACTTTAAATCGCTTAAGCTGCTAAGTGACTCCGCAAAACAACAAATGAGCGACCGTTCTAATAATTTCTTATTTGTTCCAGACCCTGTGAGCCCTCTCATGCAATTCAGTCCTCGTACCAAGCCCGCTAATAACACCGCGGCCGTGGTCGAAGGCTCTGTTGAAGATGCCGTATTTGC
>VNJU01010747.1:0-13401 GCA_008042675.1 Drosophila seguyi
TGCGACCCGTCCGGTGGCTTCAGCTAGCCCACCTCAGAACCATCTCACTAGTTCTTTAGTACCAGAGCGAGAGACGAAAGTGTTGCCTACAAAGTAGTCTGCGAGGGGCCATGCGCAGGTCAACTAGCTCCCTCACCGGCTGAAGATGGGAGGTTGTACCCTGCCGGGCCAGCTCATCGGCAGCGCAGTTACTCTCGATGTCCTTATGTCCCCGGACCCAGATGAGGTGGAGGTCGTACTGCTCCGTCATCTCGTGAAGAGATCTGCGGCAGTCTTTGATGAACTACGAGTTAGAAGAGATGGATTCTAGTGAATTAAGGGCAGCCTGACTTTCAGAGAAAATGCAAAGGGCAGCTCTGACCATAGTGGGCGGGAGTTGATCAAGGGCTTCTTTGATGGCGTAAAATTCCGCCTGAGAGAGGCTGCAGTGGTCGGGTAGCCTAAAAGAGACGATTAAACCCAGGTGCTCGGAGTATATACCTCCTCCCACCCGGCCGTCCAATTTTGTGCCATCCGTGTAAATGTGAAGGGACCCTAGGGGTCGAGGGGCTCCTAGGTTTCATTCCGTTCTGTCGGGGATGTAAACCTGGAAGGGTGTGATAGGGTGTTTAGTGGGGACACAGTAGTCAGTGTCTCCCTCAGTGAGGTGTGGGGCAGAGCCGAGGTTCGTGGGTCCGAAACTCGATCTTTTCCACAAGCCCGCACCCTGCAGCTTTAGTGCCGAGAGTGACGCGGTCATCTCTCCCATTATCTCAATTGGGAGGATATCCAGGAGAACGTCTAAGGCATCTTTCGGAGTCGTGCGCAGGCCGCCTGTCATGCAGATCTCAGCCATAGGTTGGGTTTTCCATGGCTTGCCCAAGCAGGTGGACCGCTTAAGAGGTGGCCACCAAATAGCCACCCTATAGGAGTATTGGGCGAATGGTAGCCGTGTACAACCAGCGGACAATTTTTGGCATCATACTCAATTTTAGCCCTATCGCCATCGCCTTGCGGCAGGTGTAGAGTGCGATTGTGGCCTTCTTGACCCTTTCGTCCGTATTTAGGCCCAAGTCTTGTTTTTTGTCCAGGATCAGACCTAGATATTTGGCCTGATTTTTAAGGGGTAGAGGTATCCCACAGAGCTAAGGGGGTACCACTTTGGGTTGTACAAAATATAATAATTCGTTGTGTTTATTTTCTGGAGCAGGTAAAGTCCCGCTCCAGACGACGTTCTTTTATTGATTGAATTTATAATTCTTTACATATTTAGTTCTTACCAAATAAGTCGCAGCTGCGCCAACAGCGAAGCCGGCAGCAGAGCGGTCAGTACTTATGTATCTATATATGCATATAAGTAAGCGCATATGAGGTATGCAGACTCAGCACTTAGCAGGCCCATTGCTAGGGTCTTTGACTTGTTCATTAAGTGCATTAATATATTTTTATTTATGCATAACACTGAGTACAGTGTGAATTCGCTATGTGAACATACTACATCTCCCTCCTTTTGAAAAATAACGTAATATAATGAGTTATTTTCTAATTATCATATATATTTATTTTGTATTTATTGTTAATTATTAAAATTTATTTTATTTTATTTTATTTGTTTATTTTTTTTAATTAAAATTTAGGTTCTTAGGTATATATTTTGTGTTATTATTATTATTATTATTATTTTTTTGTTTTTTTTTTTTTTTTTTATTTTGTACTAATTTAAAAAAATAAATTGATGAAAATAAAATTATAAATATATATATATATATATTGTTTAAAATATTACTTGTATATAGTTTCTTGCAAAAGTATATTAATTAGGAAACAAAAGTTTTTAGTCTGTCTTTATGTACTATTTGTTTTTTTATTTTTATTATTTAAAATTGTTATATTTTCATTTTCCTCTACACTTTCTACCTTATATGGTCCAGTATATTTGAAATCTAGCTTATGTCCAGTTTCATTTTTTAACAAAACCTGGTCTCCTATTTTTAGTTGAATATCATTTACTTGTCTATCATATAAATTTTTATTTTTGATTTGGTTATTTTCTATCATTAATCTAGCTCTTTTATAGGCTACTTCTATCCTATACTTCGATTCCTTAGCGTAGTCATCCACATTGTATAGTGGTTCTATTCTATTTATACTATTAAAATGTATCGGCAAATTCGATACTTTACCGAATACTAGCTCATATGGACAGTAGTCATGTGCATTGAGGGTGTAGTGCTAAAACAATATGTAAAATATGGGAGCCAAGTGTCCCAATCGGTTGTGTCTAGTGAGATATAGGACCGGATGAATTCATTTAGTGTTCTATGATTTCTTTCTACGGTTCCTAAAGTCTGGTGATGGTGTGCAGTAGATGTTATGTTTTTGATATTCAAATTTTTACATTAATCTTCAATTATTGAATTTTTGTATTCTGTTCCCATGTCCGTAATGAACGTCTTCATTGGTCTGTACTTCAGAATAAAATCTTCAAATATAGCTTTTGCTACTGTTTTTGCACTTTTGTTTTTAATTGGTATGGCTAAAAGGTATTTTGTTTAATCTCAGATTAATGTTACTGCGTATTCATTTCCGTTTTCTGATTTGGGTAGTGGACCGATCGTATCCACAATAACCCTGTCAAAAGCCGTTTGTGGCGTTTCTGTTATTGTCAATGGGGTCTTTGTGTGCTTTGTCGTTTTCTTTCTTTACATAATTTGATATATATCGCGTCATATTTTTCCAATAATAATGCCTTTTTATTTTAGCTAATGTTCTAGCTATGCCCGTATGACCTCCTTGTATTCGATCGTCATTGAATGTAAACAGTATTGCTTCTTTCTCTTTTTCGTTGTTTGATAATAGGGTCACCGGCTTGAGTAGCGCTACTCTTAGAGATTGTAATATTTTATGGCCCATAATTTTAAAAGATTCTATTGATATGGTGTCAAAGATTTTTTCTCTCGGTGCCACTTTGAGTTGGCTAATATTAAGTATACAGGCCTCTTTTTCAAGCCTTTGAAAAAACAGACCTAAGTCGAGTATTTCATTGGTGTACATATCGCTAACGTCAATTCTTGCTTTAACTTTTTTTCCATGTTTTAGTAAACATAGTGAATCCGTTATTCGCTAGGTCACTACTTTTCGTTCCTCGTCATTTACTATGACTTCGTATACGTTGAGCTGAAAAGCTTCGTTTTGAGTTTGCCTAGGCAAATCTACTAGATATTTTCCTGCGCAGGAATTTTTCTGTTTACTTTGCTTTCTGGTAGTGACTTTCAGAATTGAATTATTGGTTTGCATGTTTTTTAGGTCTGATATTGTTATTCTAGATAATGCGTCTGCTACATAATTACCTTTGCCTCTCAGATTCTCAACTGTAAAATATTCTTCCAATTCGAGTCTCATACAAGTTAATTTTGAACTAGGATTTATCATAGAGAAAAGGTATGTTAGTGGTGTGTGATCAGTCTTGACAGTGAAATGTCTACCATAAACGTATGGTATATATATATTTGTCAAAAAGTATAACATATTTTTATCATAATAGTTGGCTTGAGGCCCTTTTTGTGATGCATTTATTATGCTTTATATAAGCGTTATAAATAATATTTGCACACATAATTGCAACGATTATCGATAACAATATATTTGTAGGATTCGAATCCATATTTTTTAATTCGATCTTATTTTCTATATTTGCAGTGGAGTCCACTGCCTTAACGTCTAAAACCATATTCTTTTCGTGGTTTTTCTTTGTATTATTTATTAATATGCCATTTATGAATGGCTCTCAAGCATTTGCTTTACCTATTGATCTTGTTATCGTATACATATATCAATTTCAAAGATATATTTAATTAATTATTAATGTTATTTATTATTTCTCTATTTTTATTTATTTTATTTAAAACAAAACTGTTGTTGTTTGTTTTAAATTATACTTTTTGGAAAACCTTAACAGTTATAAAGTAAAGAAAATGTGAAAAATTAAATTACATTACAATATTTTTGTATTAAGCTATTTCCTTTTTTTTTTTTTAAATCCTGCCTACTATGTGAAAGGTCCTCTCAGTCACCAAAATAAAATTAAAGGAACTTGTGTTCTTTTTGAGGTTTCTTTTGTTGTCATGTATCATTATTCGAGCTTCATTAAAACATTCTAGTAATACTCGGGCGTGTTCCATATAATATTTTGAATTTCCTTATTCAAAATGGCTTTACGGGCCATACTTCTCATCGGGCAGAAAAAGTTCCGCTCAATGTTACAATGTGTTGCGTAAAAACTAGTGTGCAGCACAGTGCATCGATTTTGGGCCACGCAGGGCAACAAAAAAAAAATTGTAGTTCGTTGTGCGCTCTTGGAAGCGCTGTCGGGCGGGGCCGGTGCTGGCTGCACAGACTGTCGTCCCTGTTGATCCTTCCACGCAGGCGCAGGTGGCGGCCTGCCTCCCGCACTCAACAAATGATGCTCCACCTGGATGTTCTCGGCCAGTGGTTCTCCCACGCAGGCGTTGGTGGCGGATTGCCTCCGGCTCTCAACAAATGCTGCTGCACATGGATGTTCTCGGCCAGTGGTGGCGGGATGAGGATGCCTGAGTAGGCTACAGCTGGATAGTCTTGATGAGGACGGCGGCGATGGCCAGAGTCGCGGCGTGGGTTACAGCTGGATGGTCTCGGTGGAGTCGGCGATGAGGACTTGACCAATGAAGGATGCCATGGCGGAGAGTTTTTTTTTAGATGTTTATACTTGCTGCTAAAGTGGGCGTTGGCTGCTTGCGAATCGCACTACACAATGCTTGCGTGCTTGCGCCGTTTTTTTTTTTTCAATTGGCAGCTGGTAGTTCTTGGTGCACTGCGGAGTTTAGATGGAAACCGGCGCTGAGTAAGTTTAGGCAGCCGGTGTCGAGCAGAGCGGCAGAATAGTAAGCTGTGGCAGCAGGATGAGAGTAGGCCGGGGCAGCAGGATCATGTTCACCATGTTCACGGTCGCCATGTGGAAATATATATATATATTGATATGACGATATTGTTTCTTATTTTCTGGATCAGGCAAAGTCCCGCTCCAAATGACGTTTTTTATTGATTGAATTCATAATTCTTTACATATTTAGTTCTTACCAAATAAGTCGCAGCTGCACCGACAGCGAAGCCAGCAGCAGAGCGGTCAGTACTTATGTATCTATATATGCATATAAGTAAGCGACGGCAAAGAGTCGCAGAGGTAGGGAGGAGGTATTATGTTCACGTAGTGACAATGTGGTCGCGCAGAGCGGTCAGTACTTATGTATCTATATATGCATATAAGTAAGCGACGGCGAAGAGTCGCAGAGGTAGGAGGAGGTTCACGTAGTGACAATGTGGTCGCGCATGTGAGGTATGCAGACTCAGCACTAAGCAGGCCCATTGCTAGGGTCTTTGACTTGTTGAATAAGTGCATTAATATATTTGTATTTATGCATGACACTGAGTACAGTGTGCATTTGCTATGTGAACATACTACAAACACAAATCTGAAAAAGTAACGGCTGAAAAAGAATTTTTCCAAGTCCCTTTTCCCAATCAAAAATTGTTTAAATTTACTTTTGTATATGAAACATATTTTTATTTTTATTTTCCAACTAGAATAATCAGAAAGGATGTTCTAAATTAACATCCATTTTCATAATTCTTTGAGATTTTTGTGAGCGTACAGTAAAGAAATGACAGGCACAGGTATCAACTCCTTGACTGACATCATCTTTGGCCCAGCAACAAGATGTGAAACGTTATCCATGTATATTAGAAACCATCGGCGTATCAGCCATCCTCTTATTAAAAAAGCTTGAATAAAGTAATCCTCGAAAATTTTTAGACGACACGTTGAACTAAGCCAGTCAAAGGTATGTATTCAACTAATCGATCATGGATGAGAAGGCAATATACCTTTGTATTCATCTCACTCGCAACGGTTAGCTCAGTAGAAATTTTAACATCAATCGGTCCTGATTTTACCGACTCATTCTGATACAAGACATCCTCATAAACATGGGTGATAGAACAGCCCGTGGTTCTCGATTGTAATAGCTTTCTTGAAATTTGGTATACATATCATACAAAACAGCAAAGCGATTCTCATTATATTTTATGTTCAAATCCTCATAAGGTTAGACCTTAGAATTTAGATATACTTTTGCACTTCTCAAATTGTTTGTAATTAGTTCTATGTTAAATGTGAATGCAATAACAGCAAAACGTTCTCTATTTTCTGACAACTTAACATTGCATATATTATGTGTTCCCTGTACCAGGGTTGGGTTAATATAGCAATCCCAACTCCGAAATGCAAGTGGTAGGGTAACCCCACTTTTTACTACATTAAACATTTTAATTTTAGCACTTTCATTCAGAACGATGTGGGGGACCTTCCAACTTATGCTATTTATAACAATTTTATGTTTTTTCCCATCGACTGTTTTAACATACAGCAGTAAGCAACAGAACAAGCTCATGTTTACAATTTAAAACTACTTTCTTGGAGTCTTCACCGAATCCCATCAGCATTTTTAAGGGTAAAGAAAAGCTAAAATGCCCCGCCACAAGGGATATCATCACCCCCACTCCAACCGGCGTTCCTTTAAAGAACTCCTTCCTGCTGACCGACTGATAGAAAGTTCTTAATAGTTATAATTCCACTAAAACGTGTCCTATCCAATTTACATCCGATTAACTCATATCTTATTTCATCCAGAAAATAGGCCATGCAGTTATTTTTAAACAACCCACCGACAGCATTCGTACTACTTGCACCTGTAGTTGATTCAATAATTTTGCTAAGTGTTCCTTCAAAGTGGAGAAAACTTTCAGATGGCAAGAATTGTAATACGGACTTCATAATTTGCCTTGAAGTTTTGTTGATATGGATAATATGTACGATATTATTTTTTAAAATAGTTATAGATAGATAGATAGTTGATAAACTTTATTTATTTAATATTAAAGCCCAATTTTAAAATCAACCTTTTTTTATTGTAAGAGCAGGACAATTAATTCTAGTCCCACAAGATGATGTGGATGATAAAGTTGATGACGATGCTTTCACTTCGGCTTTATTTTTGATAATGTTATCAAAGGAGCGATGTGACAAGTTTTTTTTATAAATAATCATTGTGTTGGTCGTAAGTGAAGTCAAATGGATACAGTTTCTCCACGCAAATTAAAATTAAGTTTTTTGGTGTAATGTTCATTTTATATCCAGGCGGTACATTTATTCCAAATTCATGTAGCACATGATTTGGTCTATTCCCCACATATGATTCACTAATTATGTTACATTCCAATCTAAAAAAATTTATTTTTAAAATATTTACAAGATTATCCGAGATGTAAACTTCATTATCATGTGGTCTTAATTTTCGTTTATTAAATCCAAATAACCGAACAATTGATCGTTCATGATTGAAATATACCGTCTCATTTTTGGTAACTCCCAACACTATCTCTATATATATTCATAAATGAATCAAAGTTCATATCACTGGACACATGATCGCGATGTATTCGACGCATGTTTAACTAATCTTGCTTAAACACTATAATAAAGATTGCATTATCTCGAATTAAATGTTTCGGCACGTGAGGATACGTTTGAGATTAATAGAATGAATCAACATTTCGGTGTCGTCCCATTGAGAAAAAGCTTCGTATTTGATTTTGGCTTTCTGTGGCGACATCGTCAAATATCATAATAGAATTATTTTTGGTTTCATGTGGTGATAAAACGCTCCCGTTCGATGAAATTCTGTAATATCCCATTCCACGTATTGGCTTGATAAGTTTTTCCAAAAACTCATATTTGGGAAAATACATAAATATTTTCAAATTTTAATATATTTGGGCTTTTAATAAGGCTTATCATAACATTAGTTTTTCCACAATTGGATGAACCAACAATTAAAACTCTAATTGTGTTGGTTACAAAGAGCTATGACGTAGGTGTTTACTCTTACCATGACCAAAACCTTCAATGTTTCTGACTGAGATGCTTTTATTTTGTGTTAATAAACGCATGTTTTAGAGAAAAGTACTTCATTCAAGGACAATCAATCGTTAATTTTGGTTGATATTTTTATAATGTATTCAGTCATAACCCAAAACTCAAACAGTGTGGTCTTATTAATAATTTAATAAACACTCTACACTTTGAGGCGCATATACCTGGATACAATTACTGTGGACCTGGTACAAAGCTAGAAAAACGATTAGCTCGCGGTGACTGAGGCCACGATTTGGCTTATTCGAATACCAACGACTTGGATGAACGGCATAAAGCAGACTCGGTTTTAATTGACAGGGCTTGGGAATGTGTAAAAGCGGGAAATAGTAGTAAGCTTAACTCATGTAGGGTTAAACGCAGGCTCAGCTATAATAAATTGCCAACACACATGGCATTTGATATTTTTTCAACCAAAAGCGTCAGTGGCAAGTTCGGTAGCAATATTATGGTTGAACTTGGTAACTTCGTTGTTTACCTCCCTAATAGGTTTAACATCGAGGATAATTTACTTAATCTATTTTCTTCGCAAAATTACGCCATTTTTTAAAAAAGATGATGGTAATGCGCCTGTAGATTTAAAATTAAATATGATTATTAATTAAGAATTTATAAAAAAAAAATAATAAATAAATAAATAAAAGTAAATAAATCAATATACAAGAACAAAAATTTTACACATTTTTTAAAGGGAAACGGGAAAATTAATTTTCAGCCAAAATGTAAAGAAAACATATAAATAAATAAATATATATAAAAAATAAAAATTTACATTGGGGAAACGGGACTTGGGAAAATTCTTCTTTTTCAGCAACTTTTTTTTCAGTCAAAAGTAGTCTGTCAGACCTATTAAGAGCTAACATCAGGTCTGTTTATCCGATCAGGTCTGTCGCGGATCGAAAATAGTAATCGATAGGTGTAGTCAGTATTTTTTGTGATGAACTTGTTTTGTGAACTAGTCCGATTGTGATAAGATTTGTGTGTTAAATGTGTGCAGGCACACTGTTTTTCGCCGTCGAGAATATTGTAAATTAGCCGGGAAATTAGCATCATTTTTATTGTCGTGCGAGAGTTTGGAGGACACACTGCGGTGAGCTATAACGAATGATATTTCAACTGTTACAATATGAATTCTTTTAGAATAAAACGAGCCTACTGCTACGGATTAAAATCTGCCTTTCTTTTGGGATCCAAGGTGGAGTAGCCGTTTAAGGCAACTCCGTTCGCGCGACGACATCTTTTATTCGCAGTCTGAGGGAGACTGCAAGGGCAACTTGCGCTGGATGACGGCTTAGACGGCCAGCTAGAGAGTTGCCAGGAGCTGGAGTGACGGTTCAGACAGCCAGCGAGGAAGATTTGTGAGCGCAGCCACAGGAAGAGTGCCCGGCTGAACGGTGGGGAAGCCACCCCCATAACACCGAGAGCGGATCAGCAGCCAGCGGGTAGTGGTTCAGGAACCCGGCAGCGGGTGAACACCACGGCAGCGGTCGTTGGTACCCCGACCACTACGGCGACTACAGCCGCCCAACCGAGAAGTACTCCCGTCACAGCTGCGAGCTCAGCGGCTGAGATGAACCAGTCCCTCACGTTGGATCTCATGGCGAAGATCGCAGCGTTGCAGAAGGAGCTGGACCTGGTCAGAGCGAGTACCGCCAACAGGGTGCCAATCGCAGTTGGCCCAAGCGCAGTTGGCGTCGGGGCAGCGGCCATCTTGCAGCAGCCTGCCATCATCGACAAATGGAGAGGCCTGCACGGTGCCGTCATCTTGGACTGGACCGCCATTGCTAACGACCAGCAACCATTATGTGCAGCCACTGTGTGCAACAGGCACTACACAGCCAGTGCATGGATTCGTGCCACCGGGCGTGAGCATCCACAGCGTGGCAACAGCATCGCCATTCGCTGGATCCTACGCCGCGATGACGCCGAACGGAATCCAGGGAGCATATGGGCCAAGGAAGCTTCCGGACTTGCCTGTATTTGGAAGGCAGCCTGAGGAGTGGCCGCTCTTTAATTGTGCGTTTGTGGAGACGACCCGAGCGTACAATTCCACGGATCTGGAGAACAACCAGAGGTTGTTGAAGACGCTGAGGAGTGAAGCCCGTGAGACGGTGAAGGCGCTGCTAATGCATCCATCGAATGTTGGCGCCGTGATGGAGCAGCTGCGCTTTAGGTTCGGACGACCGGAGCAGCTTATATGCAGCCAGCTCAACAGCGTGCGAGAGGTGCAGCCTATTTTGGAGCACAATCTGGCGAAGATAATTCCCTTCGCGACTCGAGTGAGTAACCTCGCGGCTTTCCTGCAGTCGGCGAAGGCGGAGCAGCACCTGGGGCATCCCACTCACATGAAGGAGCTTGTGGTCAAGCTTCCTATGAGCAGGCAAGTGGAGTGGGCCAGGCATGCTGCAACGATTTTGACCTTTCCCACTGTAGTCCACTTGAGCGCGTGGGTACAGGAGTGCGCAAACGTGGTGTTCACGGTTTTGGACGTCAAGGAAAAGGAGCCGAGGCGTCAAGTTCTGCATGCGAGCATCGATCGTAACGAATGCGATCAACAGGATGATCGGCATGGAGGTTGTCCCATCTGTGAAGGACAACATGGAATTACGAGTTGAAGAGAATTCGTTGGAGCTTCGCCGCCGGGAAGCATTGTGAAGCGACACCGACTCTGCTTCAGATGCCTACGAAGCGGGCACGCGGTGAGATCCTGCTATAAGCAAAGTGAGTGCTAGACCAATGGATGCCGGAGGATGCATCATCGTCTGCTACATGACGCAGACGAGGAGCGAAGGCCGCAGCAGCGATTGGTTCCAAACGCCACGGAGGAAACCAGCAGTCAGCAGTTTCCAGACGCAACCCGGCCAGGATGCCTTCGCTACGAAATGGTCACAGGGACCAAGAGGGGAACCAGCACCCAGCCGTTCCCAGAAACAGCCTGGAGAGAGGTGCTTCGTGTAAATCAGGAGCGCCCATACAAAGGAATTTGAAATACGGAAAGTGAATACGTATGCGCTCCTAGACGAAGGATCCCTCGTCACGATGATCGATGATGAGCTGCGAAGGGATCTTGGAGTACAAGGGGAGCGTCGTCAGCTAAATATCCAATGGTTTGGAGGTAGGGCAATTAGAGAGCTTACCAACGTGGTGAGTCTGAAGATGCGTGGCCCATTCGCCACGCATTGAGTAACGCGTATGCCGCATCGAGCCTGAGTCTGCCGATGCAGACATTGAGTTGACGAGATGTCCAGGGCATGCATAAGGATGCGCGTCTGCCGATAAAGTCCTATAGCGACGTGGTTCCGAAGCTGCTCATCGGCCTGGATCACGGACATCTTAAATTGCCACCTAGAACGAGGCGGTTCGCTAGAGAGGGACCGTACCGCAACCGAGCTGGGCTGGGTTTTGTTTGGGCCTGTAAGTGGGCAATCAACTACGCCATCACCGAGGTCCTGTCTACTTGCCGTGTCAGTGGACGACGCGACGGAGCAGACGGTGGAGGACTACTTCGAGAACTTTGGAGTGAAGACCGCGCAACAGGTCGCAGGCAGCGAGGATGTGCTGGCACAAAGGATGCTCGAAGACACCACGGTGAGAGTGCGGCGTCGCTACCAGACAGGATTACTCTTGAAGGATGACCACGCTATCACAGAGCTATGAGATGAACGTGATGAAGTTTTGAGCATCATGCTCGCCGAGCGCTGCACATTACGTGAAGACTGTGAGAAATGCCCTGAAGTTTCGGGATTAGGATCCAAGAGCAGTCGACCTTAGTCAGGATTCAAGGTGGCTAAGAGAACCTGCATTTTTGAGGCGGCCAGCAGCCAGCTGGCCAGGACCGGAGGAAGGAACTAAACGAGTCCCAGATGTCCCTGATGAAGAAGAGATGCCCAATGAGTTTCAGAGATACTCGAGCTTCAATCGCCTGGTGAGGATCACAGCCTGGGTTCTACGGTTTGCGCGCTGGTGCCGCAAACAAAGAAGCGAACTCGAGAAGTACGTCCTTACTGGACGCGGAGAATCTGTTGGTCAGACAGGCACAGTTCGAGTCGTTTCCCGATGAGAAACTGGACAGGACGTCGCTAGCTCGAGCGATATTCGACGGTTGGTGCCCTACCTGTACAGGAACGGGATTCTGCGAGCTTACGGCAGAATTGATGCCGCACTGTGCATGCCGTACAGTGCGAGAAGGCTTGATTGTGCGACTTTTCCACGCCAGGATGAAGCATCAAAACGTGGATGGTACAATTGCCGAGATCCGGACGAGATTCTGGATCACGAAGATGAGGCGTATAATGCGGAGAGTAATCTCATCGTGCAACGAGTGCAGCGAGAGCGAGCGCGGCCGATGCCACCGGTAATAGTACCCCATCCAGAGGACAAATTAGATGCGGACCTGGAGGGCGACAAATGACCTACTCAAGGGAGTGGCCAATCTGCCGCATACGGCTGAATTGAATGCGGAGGGTGCCCAAGGAGGGTGCTACGACTATCGAGGACAAGGATTCGACCCATCTACAAACTTGCAGTTTTGGATTTGAAGCGGTTCTTCAAGGGGTCGGGGATGTCGTGGATGTCGCGGATCGAATAGTGTAATCATTGTTGGAAATTAGCCGGGAAAACTTAGCATTTTCTTTGTCGTGCGAAAGTTTGGAGAACACACTGCGGTGAGCTATAACAAAGTTTATTCCACTTGTTAAAATTATGAATTCTTACAGAATAAAACGAGCCTACTGCCACGGATTAGAGTCTGCCTTTCTTTTGGGATCCAAGGTGGAGTAGCCGTTCGCGCGACGACATTATATATTATTTCAGAGTTTCGGTTTGAATTTAATTCTAATTACTGTTGCTGAATTTCTTGTTTGGATGTCATAATTTAGAGAACGTTTTAATGAAGAATAAATATTGGAAACACAAATCATTTTAAACAAAACTTAAACCGAATAATTAAGGATATTAAAATTCGTAAGGTAAGCTTTTTTACCTTTTAATCGATTTTCCTGTAGTATGTGAAACAAAATTAAACGTAAAACCGGACATTCAGTTAATCTGTATCTTTTTATTATAATTTTTATTTTTATTTAAAAATATGAATGGATAACGGTGCCAGTCGCCTCCTTAACTTCCAATTTTTTCAATGTCGTCGGCACTGTCGGTATTGAGAATTTTAATTTCTTTTTTAAAATGTTTTTCTATAGCAAAGCATACGCTCATACTTCTGTCTCCATCTATAAGGTTTATGGCAATTCCAGACTTTCCTATAAAAAATTGGAAAAAACATATAAGTGTTAATAATATAATCAATAAGTAACAAAAAGGGAAGTTAACTCCAAGTCGCCGAAGTTTATATACCCTACCAGTTCGCAATTTTTTTTTTTTTTTTTTTTTTTTTTTTTTTT
>VNJU01010754.1:0-30499 GCA_008042675.1 Drosophila seguyi
GGGATTCTCTTTGAAGCTTCAGCCATGGAAATCAATTGAATTGCTGTTCAGTTCACGTTCTGACAGCTTTCTGATTTTTTTCAGTCTGACAGTCTGGCAAGTGTGTTGACCAGTGTTGGGTTACTTCATGTAGTGCCCTTAAATAAGTGTTTGAAAATGTAGGGAATATAATTTATATCCGTTAAAAACATACGATAGTTTCCTTTGGTGTCCACATAATATGGCATGGCATTAAGTAATGAAATATTGTTACCCTGTATATGTGCTACAATAATTGCAAGTTGTCATATATATCTTATAACAAAGTATGTTTGGCTTTAGATTTATTTATTTAATTGATATCAATTTTAATTGTTTTCTTTGCATTTAGTTGGGGGTTTCTCGCAAGAAATTCAAATGTATTATTTGGGTTCCAAGTGGGATTATCAAAACCATTCTCTTGATCTCGAATTATTCAGAATTTTTATAAAATATCACTACCAACATTTAAATAAATGCAAAGTAGAGTGAGGAGTATCGATAAGTATCTTCGTGCTCCAAAGGGGAGTCTCTTGAAATAGAAAAGCGGCAACAAGTCAGGGGCTTAAGAATTTTCAGCAACTTCAAAATAATCCCGTGAAAACAGTACATAAACTAGAAAGAAAACCGACTTGGGAAATAACCAGATCTTCGGTAATTCTGATAAATTAAAGATGTCAAACCTCTTTCTTTTTTAAAACTTATAAGAAAATGCTGTAAAGCTGGTATATATTCCTATTTGTATCTAAGGAAGCTAATAGTCAGCCGTTCGGACTTACAATCTGTATAAATAAGCAGAGACCGGTTTTAAGTCACAAAAGAATAGTTTTTAATTTGTTTTATATTTTAAAGAACTTTAGGCTCACTTTCCTTTGACATTTGACAGTTTTATCTGCGATTCGCTATTTTTCAATTGTTTTGCCAGTCAATTGACTTGTTTGCTTGAACTTTGAATGTGCAAATTGTCATTGTCATGTGTCAATGGCCCGCCGGCAGTGTTACACCACCGCCGACTTTTCCACTTTTCCACCCAGTGGAATTTTCCGTCCTTTTCCCGAAAGCCTGCTCTCTGCTGGATCCAGAGCCAAGTCGCTTGCAATTTGAGTAGACAAAAACGCGACACTTTTCTTGTGTTCCCCAGCTTTTACTCTTATTTGAGCTTTTCAGTTCGCGTTTTTTATTTTTTAGGAAAATTGCCCTGCTGCTAGATTTATTTTAAGCTATTCTTTCTTGGGGTCTGTTCGTCTTGCTGCCTTCGGTGATTCCCCGAAACTGAGGCGACACCTGAAAGTCTTCTTATTTCCTTGTTTCAGTGAAAAGTCACATGGCTCAGTGTCTCCTGAAAAACAGCGCGTGAAAGCGATGGAAAAGTGGAGTAGTGGAACTTTCCTCGGGGGGTCTGAAACCTGCTTAAGCTAAGCCAACTTTACCAACTTAATTTGTACACAAATTCATATTTTTCATAATTTTTCCTTGGCTTCTGTGCTCCGCTGTTTGCTTTTCCTTAGCGGCTTTCCACCTACGTTTCATTTTCCCCGCATTTCTTGATGTCATTATGGCCTGTTTTTTTTTCTACCTTTGGTCCTTGTTTCAAAACAATTTTATTTGGAACTTTTGAAAAAGTGGCAAAGGCTTTTTGTCAGTGGCCTTGGCAGGTGGAAGCAGTGCCCAAATACCTGCTTCTAAGGCACACGCCATGAGCCATTTGTCAACAGTGAAAACTGATTGGATTTGGGAGGAAGTGCGGTGCAGCCACCGATCTACACCTATTCTGTCCCTATATATTCTCAGTATATGTTATGTTTAAGAGCAAAATTCATTCTTGGTTANACGCCGCCGCAAAGCCAATTTTCCTGCAAGTGGAATCTATCGAGTGGAAATTAAAATAGAAATTAGCGTTGAGGTGTTTGGACAGTTTCCCGAAAAACAAAGGCTCAACAAAGCGGAGAAGAAAGCGGAAAGCCCGCCGAAGGAAAGCATTTCGATAATAATGGCACAGAATCGTTTGGAGGAACTTTCCCAATTAATGTGGAAAAGCTCTGAGCCAGTGCCTTGGGGCAAAGCATTTCCATGTCAACTACAGGAAAAGGTAGATTCAGCTGACACTAATTAAGAGTTTGTTAACATATTTTTAATAATTTGTGTTTACTAATGATTTTACTATCAATCAAGAGCATACCCTGGATACCCCTTAATTTCCCGGGCATAATGAGTCAAACTTTTTGTGCCTTCCACTCGGACTGCGTCGTTGTATTTTGGCAAACATTGCCTAAAATAATTTTGTTTGGACTTACAGCTGAGCGATAAGTTAATCGTTTTCCCATTTCCCAGGCTTCACGTGCCGCTGTCTTTATCGGATACTTTCCGCTTCCAAACGCGGACATGAAGACGGCTGAGGTTCTTAATCTCATTGAAGGCCAAAACAGCGGCCTGCGCGTGGGAGACTGGCGTGTCTTCCACCGCGAAATGAGACAGAACACGTCCGTTCTGACAATTGCGCTGGACCCTGTGCCACCAGCTCAACTTTGCGTGGGGTACGGCTACACTCAAGCCAAAGGCCGGCACGCTGTCCAAGGAGGAGGCAGTGGCTCCTGCTCTCGCAGCGGAGAAGCCCACCTGCTCGACGGCCAGTGCTTCTGTTATGGCTGCAAAGACACCACAGGGCACTGCAGTGGCCCAGGAGCCCGCAGCACCGCGGACGATCCTGCGCCCTCCACTCTTTGGGCGCATAACGCGCGGAACCGGGCGCACCACTCGAGGCACCGGGCGCGTAACCAAGAGTGCGAGGCGCACACCGGAAGAGGAGGCTCTTCTAGGCACCAACCGTGGCCGCAAGATGGCGGACTAATGTCCAGTCCGCCTCCCTCCACCCTCCCCAACACCCGGAGACACCTGAGATGTCTCCAAGCGAACCTCCATCACGCAAAGGCCGCATCAGACGTCCTTTGTGAGAGGTTCGCTACAATGGACATAGCATTTATCCAGGAGCCATGGATAAACGCCGGACGTGTCCTGGGGTTAAGCACCCCATCTGGTAAGCTACTCTATGCACACGACAACCTCGCCCTAGAGCGGCGTTGTTAATTAACAAAACTTTAACATTTGTTCCCCTTTCACAGTTTATAACTGAGGACCTGGTGGCAGTTTGGGTTAAACTACCCACTGCCCATGGCGAGCAGGAGGCAGTGCTGGCCTCCGCCTATCTTCCCGGCGACTCAGAGGAAGTACCTACAGCGGCTACCTGTGCCCTAATAGCGCACTGCCAGAGAAACCGGCTCAGATGGATAATCGCCTGCGATGCCAATGCGCATCACACGGTCTGGGGGAGCAGTGACATCAACAAAAGAGGTGAGTGCCTTTTTGAATATATCATTAGTAACAACGAAGGTATACAAAGTCAGGGCAGCGAACCTACATTTATTAATGCGATTAGAGAGGAGGTCCTTGATCTAACTCTCAGTAGTATGAACACGTTGTCCGTTGTCTTAAACTGGCACGTTGCGAGTGAAATCACTATGTCAGATCACCAACACATTAGATTTGACATAGGAAGTGCCTCACAATGTAGCCTAG
The DNA here is from genome assembly GCA_008042675.1 of Drosophila seguyi. Lineage (NCBI taxonomy): Eukaryota > Metazoa > Arthropoda > Insecta > Diptera > Drosophilidae > Drosophila > Drosophila seguyi. The sequence goes on from VNJU01010754.1 coordinate 3,592, forward strand.
CTACCAGAAATCCCAGAAAGACCAACTGGGATCTTTTCTGTTTTGAACTTGAGCAATCCAGAGACTGCTCCACCCGTCCGATAACATCCATAGACGAGTTAGAGCGTGAAGCCACTGTGCTTCACACAATTGTTGAATCAGCATATCACGCCAGCTGCGAACAAAAGGTTCGCAAGATCAGAAGGGCTGTTCCCTGGTGGAACAAAAACCTTGAAGATCTCAAAAAGACTGCGCGAAGGCTCTTCAATAAAGCGAAGAGTGGGAGGACCACATGGGACTCCTACAGATCAGCTTTAACGCTCTACAACACAGAGCTGAGAAGGTCAAAACGGGCTACGTGGCGCCAACACTGCGGGCAGATTTCATCTCTCCCGGAAGCTGTCAGGCTACAAAAAGCCCTCTCCAAAGACCAAGATGGGACATACACAAGCAACCCAAGGGAAACGAGCAGCCTACTCCTGGCTACTCACTTTCCTGGGTGTGTGGAGCAACCCATCTCAGAGAGTGAGGCACCAACCTACCTCTCTGGAACTGTAGAGTGTGGCCACACCGGGGAGTGACTATAGTGGCAGACTCCAATGGTGCTGGGGGAGGGGGACCTCCCTGTCACTCAGAACGCGTTGGAAACATGCCCTATAGACTGTTTCGTCAAAATAGCGTACAATGGGCAGTAGAGAACTTCAGCCCATACAAATCACCTGGACCAGATGGAATTTATCCATGCATGTTGCAGCGGGGACTGCACTCAATCGCACTCTCCCTGATCCGCCTATTTCGAGCTAGTCTTCTGCTTGGACACCTACCAAGCAAATGGGCTAAAGTAAAAGTCGTGTTTATCCCAAAGATTCCCAACTGCCTAAATCATATAGACCGATTAGTCTTAGCTTCTTCTTCCTTAAAACTATGGAAAAGATAATTGACCAGCACATTAGGGAGGTAAATCTCAGTCAGCTTCCCCTTCATAAATACCAATACGCGTATCAAGCTGGTAAATCAGATAAATCAGATAAATGAGACTGCCATTCATTGCCTTACAACAACCATTGAAAAGGCCATTGGCGCTCAACAGATAGCACTAGGTGCCTTTTTAGACATCTTAGGAGCTTTTGACAATACGTCATACGAGGCTATTCGTGCCTCTCTTGTACGCAAAAATGTCTCCACACCCATTATCGGGTGGATTCTGGAAATGCTTAAATCCAGAATCATCACTGCAGACCTTGGAGGAACCATGACCTCAATCACAGCCACAAGGGGGTGCCTAAAGGGGGAGTACTCTCCCCTCTCCTGTGGACTCTGGTCATCGACGAGCTATTGTATGAGCTCAACAACTTTGGGTTCCCCACTCAAGGCTACGCTGATGATCTAATCATCTATATAGTGGGCTGGCATGAGCAACCATCTCGGACCGCATGCAGCAAGCCAACAGATGGTGTCAGGATAAAGGACTGTCCATAAACCCATCAAAAACTATGTTAGTCCCATTTACCAGGAAAAGGTCTCTTTCCCTAACAAGACCATCCCTAAATGGGTCCATCATTGACTTTTCGGTTGAGGCTAACTACTTGGGAGTCACACTCGACTCCAAGCTCCAAGCTTTTTGGTAGGACATGGGGCCTAAGTCCCAAAATGATCTACTGGTGTTTTAACACTGTGGTAAAACCGATCCTAACCTATGCATCGCCTGCTTGGTGGACGAAATCTACCCAGAGGACAGCTGCGGCTGCACTCACTAAACTACAACGACTGGTCTGCATTGGCATCACTGGAGCCATCCGGACATGTCCCACTGCAGCACTGGGAGTCATAACTGGCATACCCCCTTTAACAATTACCCTGAAAAAGGAGGCTTGCCTGGGGTCACTTCGCCTTCAAAACATCACCAACATAAAAAGTGGTGACCTTACCGGGCATCTTAGGGTTCTTGAACCCCTAATAAATGAGCCCATTCTGCGCGTAACAGACGAACAGAAACCAAAAGTCGTTTTCCACAGAAACTTCTCTGTAGTCTTGTACACTAGGAATGAATGGAAAACAAAATCAATATCTCTGCCCAGTGGATCACAAACATGGTACACTGACGGATCAAAACTGGAAAACGGTGACACCGGGGCTGGTATTTTCGGACCAAGGTTCAACAAATCCATAGCCATGGGAAAATCGCCAACCATTTTCCAAGCAGAGATACACGCAATAGAAATCTGTGCTCGCGAATGCCTTCGTAGGAAAATGCAAGGCGCACGGATTTACATCTTCTCTGACAGTCAGGCAGCGCTCATAGCGCTGAGTTCCTTTACGATCTCATCCGGACTTGTAGAGAACTGTTTCCAGCAGCTGAATGTCCTTGCCTCTAAGAACACCCTGACGGTGGGCTGGGTGCCAGGGCATGAAGGTGGCCTTCATAGAAAACGAGGTGGCAGACTCCCTAGCTAAACGCGGGGCGATGACACCATTAATCGGCCCAGAGCCGTTCTGTGGACTATCGAAAGGACACAAACGAGAACAGCTCAGGAAATGGGAGGAAGCAGAGATAAATCGTCACTGGACCGACAGTGCAGGGCTGAGACAAGCCAAACTTTTTCTCGTCCCCCAGATGACGCGATCAAAACGCATCATCAACCTAACAAAAAGCGAAATTCGCACTCTAACAGGCTACCTAACAGGTCATTGCAGCCTTAGGTACCACCTTAAGAAATTAAAACTTTCAGAAACCGACACCTGCAGATTCTGTGAGATGGAGCAAGAAACATCAGAACATATTCTATGTGAAAGCCCCTCGCTAATCTGATGTCGACTTTAACATCTAGGAGGTGAACTTCTTCCCCCCTACAGGATTTGGGAACAAATAGACCTCACCATGGTGCTCTCTTTTATTAGAAGCCTCGGTATAGAAGCTCTACCCTAATCCTACAGGCCGGTACAAAAGATCTAACTTCTGGTCGCGTGCAACAAGGCCTTTGTAATAATAATAATAATAATAATGTCCCATATAGTTTCTGGAACATTTGCTGCCAGGATTACCTGGAATATCGATTTATAAAGCCCTCTTTATGAGCCATTTCAAATTGGTCTAACCCTTGAACTCACAAATTAGTCCGGATGCCAAAGGACTCCGTTTCATCTGCGGTTCTGTTTCTATTTCGCCCCAAACAGATACACAGAACCAGAAAGGGGAACGCACTTTCCCACTTTAACTGGAATAGTTAACAAATGAAAAACATTTCCCTTTACTGAGAGCGGGGAAACAGGTCTGTGTGCCATGTTTTTAATCCACTTGAAGGCACTTAAGGCAGATTACTGTCAAGCGTCAATGTGGAGCTTAGACCCTCTCCGCTCTGCTTGTTCAAATTCATAACTTCGAAAAAAAGGAAGGAAACTGCGATATCAGCTACACAAATGAGTGGAGGGGAGAGCAGGATGCCGGATGCCAGGAGGGTCAGCATGGCATTCAGAATCGGCACAGGAGATACTCTTAAAAAGTTTAGAAAGGAAATATGTCAGGAAAAGGACCTTATTTCTTTATTATTTTTGGAAATTCTGATGGGTGATTGAACTGACTATGTGACCTTGCACAGGCTTTAGCCACATTTCCAATAATGGAACTATAAATTTATGAAATATGTTAGTCTTTAGGTAGACTTTCTTAAATATAAAAATGCAATTCATATATAAAATCCATTTTAATGTATACTTTATTGTGTTCTGTAAATATTTCAAATATGAATGGTAAATTCTTGGGGGTTTCCCTGAAAACAATGTATTAAGTATTAATTGATATGTATTTATTTTCTATCCTTTCAGGTGCTTGGCTTTTGTGGTCTAACTATTTATAAGCAGGCAAGTTTTCTTCTCACCTCAGAGCGTCGTATGCCCTCTGATACCCTCTGCCCGAGATATGAATATAAAATCGTTCGGGAAGTGCATGTGTGTAAAGTATAATAACAGTAATAACAACTAAACCCAATGGAAAATGACAGTTCTCAGTTCTCGCTAGATCCCCTCCACCGCCATCCCCAGATTAGGTTGCTATTTTCCCCATTTTCCTCGCTGACTCAGAGGAAAGCCAGAGACAACGATACACGTCTAGGATTGCATGGGCGGAGTAGAGTGGCAAGTTAAAGGGGGACACTGACTCCTGATCGAAGGAATTTCCCGTGAAAGGGAGTGGGAGTACAGAGGAGGGAGAGGATGTTAAGGAAAAGCGGAAAATGGCGGGGCACGTCCGATGCTTCCCTTAATTAAGCGCCTCTTTGTCTGCGGTAAGTTGATAATTGAGGTTTCGCCGATTTTGTGCCATGAAAGAGTGGTAACAAAAAGTGCCCATAAATAATAAAGGAAATAATTTAATTTTCACTGAGCCTCTTTGCTTAATTTTTCTCCAAAAGAATAAAAAAAGCAAACAAATCAAGGAAGTGTTTGAACGAAGACTCCTGAAGAGAGAGACAAAACTTTTGGAAGAGGTTGAAGTACATTTTAAATCCATTTAAACTGATTATAACTTACTTTTAGAAAGCAATTAGAAAGGAATTTAATTAAATTTGATTTGGTATGGGCGGGAATATTTTAAAGAATCACTGAAAATAAATGTTTTTTAAATTAGGAAATGGATCTAACTCAAACAATAGACGCCTTACTTTGTTAAGCATTTTATAATCTTTTTTAAGGCACCTAAGAAGCCTTCAATTAAGATAATAAATAAATAATTAATGCATAAATTAATGTAATTATAGACATAATAGAGGATTTACTCTTTACTCTCCTTAATGCTCTGGCTTCTGGTTATTCATGCAATTATTTTGGTTTTAAATATTAGGGGAGACTCGGTCGAAGAGCTGTTAACCTTATATAAGTCCGATCTGCTGGGCTTCTCCTACCTCCCTTTGCCACCAACACGTGTCCACTTGTATATTATAAGCTTTTGAGTGGATTATGTTTTTATGGACAGTAGTGAAAATCCTGGGCAGGTCCCGGCTGCCAACTCCCACAAATATTTGTATTTGCTGTCATTTTCCTGCAATCTTCCAAACTGCCTGCACCTGCCCCTGACCCCCTCGTATCTCTTCCATGCCAGGTATCTGTCTCACCTGGGAGAGAAGATAAACCTGCAGGAGGTCAGGCATGTCCAACTGAATTAAACCGCATTAAAGTCCAAATTGAGTTTGCTTATCCAAAATTGATTGCAGCCGAGAAAGCAGACACTTTAAAGTTTTACTTATATCAATATCGGTATATTTAATGTATTTCCTTTAGCCTTGCAGAAGTGAGAATCTTTGTGAGAAAAGATTTTATTAATTCACACAAATTTTAACAAGAGCTGTGGCATGTTTCAGTTCGGTCAGCCACATTTAGCCAACTTCATTTTGCAGTTCAATAAAGCCAAAGGGAGACAGTCCTTTGGCTGTTTTCTGGTATTGTGTTGATTGAGCTACGTGCCGATGGGCAGTGCCACCTGATCCACCTTTTCCCTTCGATTTTCGGAGCAAATATTTGCAAGGCACTTTAATTTGGTGCCAGACAAAAATCGACTAGCAAATGCCTTTTTTGTGTCACCGATGAGGGGAAGCGGTCGAGATTGATGATATTTGGCTGGCAAGGGGCTTTTCACGCTCCGAACGCCGTGAAACGAGACACAACACTCGTATCCAAGTATGTGGGAAATGAAACAAGTTTTTCATCTATGGGAAAGGGAAAGCGAAGCGAAATGGGGGAAAGTGAGGACGAAGTTACTCGAGGGACACCGGGAGACGCACACAAACTTGCACAGAACTATGTTTGAGACTGAAGTAACAGTTTCAAAAACAAAATATATAATTTAGGGAATGAATATTAGTTTTAATACATTGTTTCTATTGTTTGTGGGTAAAGAAGAAAGAAAGTGATTACAAAATAATTTTACAACTTATCTGAGAATTTCTGCAGACATTATTATACGAACACGGTATTTTTTTTTTTTAATTTAAACGTAAATAAGCTGATATTTTCTTCGTTATTTTAGATAACAAATAGATTGTATGTATATATATAAAATATTTAAAATGAAACATTATGCAGAGGTAAGGCTACGGCCTACAACAGAAGCCATTTTATATTCTTTTAATAAAAAACAAATAAATAAATAACAAATTCTTTGGGGGAATATTAATTTTAATGTACATTAAGCATATTAGGTTGAAAGTTAAATTTATAAAATATATCACTTATTTATTTTTTATACATGTTCGTAAATATTAATTTAAGTCCAGGACCACTTTCCTAACCTCGATCGTGTGGCGGGACATGTGCAACACCTTTTTGCTTGTTATAAAAAACCACAACTGACTGACGTCCCTCCGGCATTTCCTTCTAGCGTAGCAATAATGCGTCCTGGATCCTTTAAGTGGGAAGGAGTACAGTTGCGGGGGTTGTTGGGTGTCGTTAGAGAGAGGGAGTTACACATTTTGTTGTCGCAAATTAGCTTCTGTGCGAGTTTTTAGAACCTGCGGTTTCCCCCAACTCGACAGCAAGCGGAGTAAAGATAAAATGTCAGAACAAATAAAACTTGTGTCTTCCCTAGAGCCTCACCCTCACCTGCTGGGCCATCCTCAGGTGTAAATTGTTTTATTGACATTTTGCGTGAAGTGTGTTTTGTCATTTGGGTTTCTTTAGCATTTTAAATGGATAACGAAGCGAAGGGGTTAAAAGTAAATTTATTTGCACAAAAATGTAAGAGACAAGCTTACGCAATGTTAATTATATTAAATGTGTAAATACTTATAAAATAAATATGAAGTATAATATAGTCGGAGAATATATCTATGCTAAATGTAGCATGTATACGCCCTTAGGACAAATTTGGAACTACCTAATATTTGCTCTAAATATTCTATTAGACATATTTCCTTTGTTCTTTCCCATTAGACAAAGTCGATATATTTTTCTTTAGTTTGAAATCTCCATATGTATGTATCAGACATTCAGTATCATATTCACCACTCTCCCGAGTAAAAATCCGAGGCTAATCTTTGCTGACCAAGTAAGTAGCTAACTTACTTTATGTTTTTGTAGCCAGACAAACAACATCAAAAGGGAAAAACAGGAGCGCAGTGAAAAGTGTTCCCTGGCTCCTTGGCACCAACCCAATTTTCCGGCAGCTTCAACTACAAACTTTGATATGGAAAATTTTGCTGCTGTTTTTACACATTTTACGTGCAGATTTGGCTTCCTCTGAATACTCTCTTTATGGACTGATGAAGTCCCCCTCCTCTTTGTCCCAAAAATATTTGGCTTTCCGTCTGGCTGAATAACAAGTTTTTGCTGGCAAGGAAGCCTCTGAATTTTATGAAATTATAATGTTTCTTTTCTGTCGATTTTTTGCAGCTCCCTGTTTTGTTCCATGTGTTTTTCCATTATGTTTTTCCGGGTAATTAGACTTTGATTTCTGGAGCATAATAATATATTTATTTCCATAGGATATATCCCATACAGAGCCTGATAATTGGTATATAAATCATACGGACCTCGCGGCGTATGCGCAACGTGAAAGTGAAAATGAAAGGGGACAGGAAACGGAGCAAACAGAAAAAGACGCTAACAAATTGAGTGTATGGAGTTGGCCAAAGTATTAATAATAGTCGAAAGTTGGCCGCATCGCTATCTGTTTTCGTTGTTGCCACCGACAAAGGGTGCCACAGTGGTGTAAATCTGCCACAATATGTTAAATAATATAGGAAATATCGGTGTATATGTAAGCTAATCTCATAAGTATACATTGCCAAAGGTTGCTTAAAGGGAAAGATGGGAAAAAATAATAAAGGAGAGGCTTTAACTATACTTGTTAAGAAAAACTAAAGACAATAAAGTTTAGCATTTTTAAATATTTCAATATTACGAATTAATCCTAAAATTCAAATAATTTACTGGTCAAAAACATAAATATATCACATTAATTATAATTTAATATATATTTAACTATTTCCCCAACAATATCCATCTGATTTGTCAACACTGTGGCATTGATGGCTAATGAGGCCAAGTGCAAGCTCCGTTCATCCATCGCCCGCTGTGATGGCTTTGCTCAACTTTGCTCTGCTTTCCTTTTTCCGCTGTTACCGCTTTTCCGGGCATTTTCGGTGGCTTTTGGCTTTGCTTGGGGGGTGAAATGAGGGGGAACCAGTAAAGAGCCAGGACGTCATAATTCATTTCCACGTAATTTGACTTTTACACGCGCAGCGTCAGCGATGAAGATAGAGGGGACTGCCGCAAGACACTGTCGCAAATAACTTCATGTTTTTTTTTTTTTAATTTGCTTTCAAAATATAATAAATATTTTCCCAAAAGCTCAGCTAACTTAGAACAGGTTAAGGTAACATAAATGCAGCTTGTAATTAGTCTGAATGAGATTTGTTAGGCTTGAGTTCATCTTTTTACCAGAGAGTCTCTCTAGATCTCAAGATAGGCATTTGTGACTAAGAATTGCGCCTCTGTTCAAAATTGGCTTATTCTACTTAGTAGGTTAATGTAATTAGTTAAATTCTAATCATTTTTCGCTTTGTTTTCCGCAGTGGAGGATGGAGGAGTGTTGAGTACAGGTGGGAGCCCATAGGCAGCAGCCTGGAGCCGGTCTCCTGGAGCCAGGCCGCAGACAGCTGTTACTTAAGTTCACTTCTCCGTCTGACAACTGCGTCGAAGTGGCATCCTGCGTATCCTTTTTTCAGCGGAGAGAGGAATGGCTCACCTGCCTTGTATTCCTTTTTTTATTTTTGAACGAAATGTTGAGTGGAAAATGCTAAAAGCTTTTCGCATTCAATGAATGTTTACTGGCAGGTTTCCTATAATATTTTCATTACTTTTAAGTCGATAAATTAAATTATAAATAAATACATCTATGTTTAAATACATCGCAGTTCCAACTTTAATTGGAACCTTTTTTATTATTTGTACTCAGAAAATAAATAAAAGGGTAAAAGTCTTCTTTAAATTTCCTCTGAAATCCTCACTCAGTTTGCTCCATTTGCTCTTCAATGCAAAAAAGGATAGTTTTGCTCTGCATATATTTTCGAGAGGCAATAGGGTTGCATACAAATGTTGCATTTGCAGCCTCTCCACCTCCCCAGAATTTTCCACCCCGTTTCCAAGCATATTTTTCCTCTCGACTATCAGATCCGATCTCTGGTGAGTGTGAAATTCTGATGAATTTTCGCAAATAAAGCTGCGCGTGCTAAGAGAGCAAACGAAACAATTTAAATGGAAAGTGCGGCTGAAGGGGAGAGATGCATCGTGTCAAAAAACAAAGTGACCAAACAATTGACAATCCCTCCGCACAACATTCACTCAATAAAATTCACAGCTTGCACAGGGAAAAAGCACTAAAAGAGGCGACGCCGCGTAAATTCGAAATAATTTACCTTAGTGAGCACATTAAATTATAATGCATTCTTTCGTTTAATTTTTTCTACCTCTGCAGTATTGTTTTATCCATACCTTTACCTGTATTATCGGGGAATATCTGGAGACTGATGCCACCTATAAAAGAAAGAAAATGTAGAACGGCGGATGGACAGTAATCAAGTGATTTAATCTGAAGCTTATGTTTAATAACTAGTCCAGAAAGCTGCACTAAAAGTTAAACTTTAAAGCGGTGCAATGATTCATATCTTCAAATTAGTAGTATAATATTAATAATACTATTTATATATTTTATCTAATATATTATAGCATAAGAAAACCTCTGCCCAATTCTAAATACCAATTATATACAGAAAGAAATTCAATTAAATTTCACTAAATAGCACAGTGTGGAGTTAATTGCTGATGCTTTTCCGAGACAAGTAAAGTCAGGGTAAGGCTATATATATCAACTTTATTTGGTCTCCTTTTCCTCACAAAACCATCGATGCCCTTAATCGGAACATCAGTCAGTGTGTTATTTGACCAGTTAGTTGGCTGAAGCTTTGGCTTCTGTCCGGGACATTTGTGAAAATGTTTACTAAATATTCCTTCAATTGTTTAACTGCCTCTGACAGCAATCAGATACGGTAAAAGGGGACAAAGAGCCGCACTTACCCATGATTGAATTTGGCTTCAAAAAAGGCAACACAAAACGTTTAAAAAACATCGGATTAAAAAAGAGGAAAAAGGGAAAGTAAATAAAGGGGCAGCCCACATTTATTATTAGCCTCGTAGTATTAGCCTCCAAGTTGCCGACATCTCTTGTAATTGGCTCTGGTCTTTGCTTATTAATCTTAGTTAGTTAGTTGAGCCTGGCTGCCCAGGATCCTTTATATATAAATATATATATAAATAAGCAGTGAATAACACTGAAAGGACATTTTTTTTACTATAAAAGGAGTAATGTTTTCAGTACAAGAAATTTTTATTACTTTAACTTTACCTCTTCAGTTGCAGTTTCTTAAATTAAAACCAAACCTTTTATATATATTTTTAAGCAATTTTAACCTAAACGGACCTCGGCATTCCCATAGCTCTTCCGGTTTCCTCCTCCCGCCACCAGTTGACCTTAACCCCTCGTTGCCGGCGCTGCTGGCATCGCTTAACCCGCCCTCGTCACTCAAGAGACTGCCACTCACTCACAGCTCCACACAGTTTTAATTCATTTTAATTTGTTGCCTGTTTGTCTTTGTGCCCGAGCTTCGGCTTTGGCACCTCTCTGGGTGAGCTGTCTGGTAATTCACAGCCTTGCTAAGGACTGCCCTCCCCCGAGTGTCCTTTACTTTAAGTTGAATTAAGCAGCCGTAAGTTTTCCACTTTCACTGAGAATTTTACTTCCCCCGGACACCCGCCATGTTGATGACAGAGCGAGGTCAGTCGTCGGGGTGAAAGTGAAAAGATCGTAGGTCATTCCAGAAATTATTTCTTGACTGGCGGCTACTGATTACAACAATCAGAAGTTTTTTAAGGGACAAGGAAATCGCATTTCCTGCACTCTTCAGATATGAGATGGATTTCGGAGGGAAATGGGAACAATAAAACTGTGAAAACGAAAACTGAGAGAAAGCAAGTACCCAAAGGTGGGAAAGGCATAGGTAGGGATCAGTAGTGTTCTTCTGCGCCGAAATATATTTACTCATACGTTGGTAATTAATATTTGTGTGTTGGCAACACGTGTCCTGCTGAAGTAAAGTAAATCAATCAAGTCACCAAAGTCGCCAATAAATCGGAGCTGGCCGAAGTTCACGATCACATTTTGTAGTTAATTTAACTCAATCATTTTAATGACTGTTTAATTCTTAATAAGATGGGACGATAAAGATAGAGCTCAGTTTTCTCAAACCTAATTTTGCAATTTTTCTGCTATTAAATTAGTTGCGCAAGTCTATTTTCCTAGCGAGATGTTTTTTGAATAAGTAACGCTTTACAGATCTAGGATATCTTTTATGGTTTCGTCAAAATCGTGCCAAAACTTTTGAAAAGCACTACTTTCGGGAAAACGCGTTTAAAGATAAATGTTACTTACTATAGGCAAGGCGGGCCCGGGCTTGATGCTCGATATCTCGTAAGCGAACATGTTTTCGATCAAATTCTTCACAGGACATGTTTTTAGTTATGTCTACTTTAGAAATATGCAAAAAAAAAATCGATTTTTTCAAACTGCGAAGGTAGAAGACCCCCTTCAATGCGTTTGCGGGGTATTATCAACTGATTATCGGGCTCTACACATTCCCTTTTAGGGGAAAATTTGTATTGCCAATTTAATTTTGTTACTTTATCATTTGGCACAAATATGTGTATTAATTTTTGTAATCCTAAATGCATAAAGATGAGCGAGGGTAAGTTGAAGCTTATGAAATGCTGCAGCATCTCTAAATCCAAGAGAACAAACAAAGTCCAATCAATTTTAATAAAATAAAAGGAAAAGCCAGATGACTGTTGAACACATTGATATTCCCAAAACACAGACAAAAGAATAAATCTATAGATATATTATTAGTATACTAATATTCCTCAAACTGTTTTTATGTTATTTTAATAAAAGTAAACATGTATTTAGTTGCACTTTTCTGCGAGTGCAAGAACATCTCTTTAAGGTATTCAATGGTATTCAATCCTGCCTGTCTCGGACTTTATTTCACCCATTAGGCCCTTTCGGCACGTCCACTCGTAACTCACAGCTGCCACATTTTATTCTAATCATAATGACAGAACGATGTGTGGCGTCCGAGTGCCAAGTGCAAGTCATGTGGGATAAGTGAATGGCAAAAGGAAAATTTTTAGGCTATTCTCCAAGAGTTTTCCCATTTTCCGCATTTCGTTTCATTTGGGTTGAGGGGCTCGGAAACGAAGGAAGATTGTGCATTATGAGATGGACTTCTGTAAACGAGGCAACTCCTTGCTCAGCCAAGCTTCGCAGATATCAGTCACTCCACAGACGCTTCACAAAAATATTTGATATTGTTGCGGCTGCGTTGTAATAACAGAAGCTACAGGGCCACACGAAATAAATTAGAAATACCTAAGAGCTAAGACAAAGCTTTGTGAAATGTTTACTAATGTTGAGTAAATATTTAAAGGGAAATCTATCTAACCTGGCAGCAAGAGGACCATTAAAAATGCATAAGCAAACGACTGTGATAACTGCCAAAACAATATAAATAATAAATAAAAAACAATGCCAACCATCTGGTTTTGGAAAATAAAACTCATAAAATCAAGCAAGTACACAAAAAGAAAAGAAGAAATGTAAACGATAATACGTCTTAGGAACAAGAAGGTAAATCCGTTAAACCGGAGCAAAGAACCCTTTTTTTTAATGTCAAAAACCTTACAACATTTTTTAATTTAATTACAGGACAACCCAAGACGTAATGGTTTGTGCTTAAAGTAACAGTTGAAAGAAAATATTTATTTATTAATTAGAATATTAATAATTTGTCATTAGATTAGTTTTGTTTTTACTCAAATATAAGAATTCCAAATATAGCCACCAACGATTTAATTTGGTACTATTAATGCTAGAATTTGGAACGGAACTTAAACTAAAATTATATCAACAAATCATTTCTAACTCGTCAATTTCGAAGGATAATTGCCAAAGCTGTCCGAATAATTGATCTGTGGCAATATATAATCCACACTCATCGCTCATTTTCCACAAAATTAGCATTTCCACTCACCTCCCTCTCGCTTTTCTACTTTCACATTATTTTCCGTCCATTTTGCACTATCGATTATATTTGGTAAATGTCAAATGGACCCACATTAATTTTTCATCTAGTTTCTGAATAAATGAATTCCTCGTAATTGTGCGAATTGATTCACTTTTCGATTTCAGATAATGTCCAGCAAACTTTTCTAATTTGGACCTGGGAGCCGGAATATTATATTATAAATTCAAAGGTAGGCTCGATTATATACATTATACACTATACTATACACTATACTATATATACGTATGTGCGAAACTAAACATTTGGCTGTCAAAGGTTTCCCCCAGCGAATTCCAGCAGCTGAGCAGCTCATTTAACAAGGCCGAAACAAGAGAATTAATTCAGGGGAAATCAGTTGAGACGAGAACAAAGCCAAGAGGCATTTTATCGTTATCCCGTCACCTGTCAAAAAGGTGTAAAACTTTGAACACGGAATGACATGCCGATTAAATTAATGTCCCCAACTGAGGACAAGATGGGTTGATTGCTGGGAGAAAAATAAGGAAAAGGAGAGGTATGGAAACAGGATGGGGAAAATTAAGACCAACTGATACTCCTAACTAATAAAGTGACTTTAGAGCTCATAAAAAAATATAATTAATTTAAAAACAGCCAGCGAATGTTTTGATCACTTTTGCTCAGAATCCTTATAAATTCATAGATCCGATCTATGTAAGAAAATTCATAATTTCTTCGGTATATTCCGTAGGTGAAGAGTACTGTAGAAGATTTATAATTTATTATAAATATAAATATGGAAAAGGATAAAGCCCAAGCTCAGAGAAGAGAACGGAGGCTACCATTGACACCTGTGACCTGTGGCAGATTAAGGGTCAGACAGAAAGGCAGAATGAAGGTAGAGGCAGACACATATCCTGGACACCATGTCCACCAAAAATTAAATACAAATTACAGCGGCCATAGGACCCCTTCACTTTTTCCTTTCAGTTAAGGGTTTCGGGTGTAAGCTGTAATTTTCTTTATTTAATCATGTCAGTCTTTGAAACCTTAAAATCCATCTGGAACAATAACAAATGCAAATTAAAATCAATAAACTAAGAGTTTAAAAATATAGCAAAGCTTCAATCCGAATAAAACCCCTCTTTTGTGGCAGTAATTCACAACTTTATGGAGTGTCATAAAACGCCACGGATCCGCCAAATAGATATTTCAAAACATATTACATTTGGTCCGACCACAGAAATGGCAATCAACACTGGAAATGCATATTAAATGATGGTTCTCCGAGTTGCTCTCAGCCTCCCAACCCCCCTTCGACAATGCACATTTTTCCATCAACAGATTTCCCACAACTTTGGTCTGTTGTCAGATTCTTATTATTTTTTCACTGCGGGCATTTGAAATAAGCCAAAAATGTGTTAATAAAATGGTGCTTGAATAATATATCTTGGGGAAAACAGGTAATTCGGTATTTAGAGTGACTTTAGAAAAACGTTACTTTTACCTTTAGAAAGTACTTAAAATATTCCTAATTTTAGATAATTTTATTTATTATATTTTATGATTACATTTAATCTTATCCCTTTTAAGTTTTTGTTATAGCACTTTACTACCATTTCTCGCTTATTAGTTTATAAAAGTTTCACCTTTGTACTTTTCTGCCGTTAAAAATAAGCATGAAAACATACTTTAAGAGCGCTTTCCACCCTGACCTTTCCTCGGTTTTTCCTCTCGCGTTTTCCGTTCAAAAGGGATAATAAATCCAATGCCAGGGTCACAGCTTTTCAGCGCGGATTACGGAATATAAAAAGGAGAAATGATGGGGAAATATATATAAATATCATTCCATCCTGCGTAGAAGGAGGAGGAGGAGCAGAACTCAGCTCACATTCTTTAAACGGATACAAATGCGAAATGTTGAAAATATTCAAATAAATCCCAGCCAAAAGCTGTCGTTCTATTTATAAACTCACCGAAGAAAATAATAAATGTATGTGGCCAAGACGGGCAAGTTTTGCGTCAATGGATTTTGCAGAAATTCCACTTTATTCCGTCGACATTGAAGCTTAATTAAAAACTCAGTTTGAGACGTACATATATTCATGGCACAGCTATGTACAAGATAGTAGTGCCTGGCATGAGAATGCGTTTCTATTATTTTATTTAATAGATTTAATAATCCATAACTTAGTACTTAATAAAACGCTGAAATTTAACATTAATCTCGTTCTTATATCGAAGTGTTTATCCCCAGACCAATTCATTTAGCCATAGTTTTTTGTATGAACTCTGGTCAGTCAGCTCCTAGACTCTTTGGAATCCTTGTAAACTTGAGGATATAATTCGTTAAAAGTTCCATATACAATACAAATAAATACAAAATATATCTTTTAAAAGAAAAGAGTTACTATTCACCATTTGAACCTATTTGCTTGAAATTAAATGCGTGTTAAGCAGGGCGAGTGACAGGAATCCCCAATCGAAAAAGCATTCTCTCTCTGGATTGCGGATAAGGAAATTTGGTCCTGCTGCCAAACTTAAATAAACTTGGCCTCCGATGGGAATAGACACAGGACATGTTGAGGGCGCAGGACAATGTTGTCCTTCTGTTTGCTCTGACAACAGCTGTTCCAAACCTCTTGACCATCGTTGCTATTTAATAACAGCACATGACAAATTAAGCAAGAATACTCTGCATGTGCCAAAAGTGGCCATAAGGAGCAGGAAAATACTGGCTGTAACGGAAAGCCATTAGCACAAAAGGAGTTTTCCGGGGGAAAACATGAAGTTCCCCCTTTTAAGTATGCAAATGGATGCTGGAAACTATTTTAATATTCGCACACGCTTAGTCTGCGAAAGACAAGTTTTTATTTTTCTATACTTTGCTAGGACCCGCCTGCCGCAGGCTCTTCCGTGTTATGTCCTGTTTTCGATGTCATAAAAGGAGCGAAGAGCCCTAGCAGCGTAGGGAATGGGTGTGAGAAGGAGCATTCTCAATAAAAAAATCCCCTTAAAATTTGGGTACATTTTTGTGGTGTGTTTTGAGATAGTAATTAATTCAAGGAAATCATTTGTGATCATAGAAATTGACGAATAAATAATAGCTAATTTTTAAGACTAAGATCCAGAAAGTACTTATATGCAACCATTAGATAATTTATACATATAGTATATTGTTATGTGCATGTATAGTTGTAGAACATTTTTATAGAAATCACCTCAATAGTCCCCAATCGAAGCCCCAAGGAGTTGACCCTCTTGCCATGCTCTGGGTAATTGCTTAAACATGGAAATATATTTCTCGCTTTCAAATGTTGGCTCAAAGCCGGGCTGACCCGTCTGACATAGAACGAAGCACAAAAAAGGGGCAACATCCCCTGCCAACTGTTAAGGGTATTGAACATGGACATTCCGCAGGAACACCATCGACATCATCAACAAGCTTCTGACCAATAAGCCGCCTAGACCGGGACACAACCGTCTGAACCCGGCTCAAATCTTGTCAACTTAGGCCACGAATGGGATCACATTCCCTCGAATTGGGCAAGTCAGTCTTTTGTTAATAATTTTGTTTGCAATTTGTATTAGCTTGGAAGAAAATACATTAAATATTTAAATATTATGATAACCTGTGCAAGTGTTTATAAAGGTAAATTCATAAGAACATAAAAACAAATTCATAATTTATAAGTAGCAATTGTGGTGATTACATTTCAATAATTATTGTCTGGGATTAAAAAAGTGGTTGAAAACTCCAGATGTTCTGAAAAAAGGTATTTCTTGTTCTGCGGATCTGCAGCAATAGCCACATGGCTCTTTTCATTTTATTAATAATAATATTAAATTAAGTAAATTAATGTTAATAAATAGTAGTTTATGTATATATACCATAACATTGAAGGCTTATACTTCATACGAGGTATTAAACAATACGTTTCGCCTTTGCTCTGTAATCCCCTTCCCCCGGACTTCCCCTCAGATCGCATATTTGCACAGGAAATGGAAAACGAAAGCTGTTGTGTCCCTTCTGGCCCCGGGATGTTATCAGGGCTTTAGGGGTAGGGATGTGGTTCTAGGGTTATAAGGTCCTGCGTTATGCATTCTAGGGTGGGATATTTTTGCTTTCGAGAAACGGAAGTTACGAAATTTCTGTGGGGAAATTAACATAGTTTTTATACTTAAATTGTGGTCAATCGATTTAAACCTCCTATGTTCCAAACTTAATTAATTATGGTACGTATTTATGCAGATTACAAATTGGTAAATTGTGGTAGTGATACTTACTAGGAAATCTTAACCCACTTTACCATTAAATTGTAAACATTTCGCTTGTAAAGTAGTCTTATTTTGCCTCCATTGCTTTACTTTTTGGTCAAAAGTTGCCAAATCCTTTCAGATTGACTTCGACAAGAGAGAGCTCGCTTTTCCTTTTTATATTATTAATGCTGGACTTTTGGGTTTATTTTTTTTGATAATTTGGTAAATATATTAAAGTCCACCGATTTATTCAGCTGTCCAATGAGATTAAATGAGATTAATTCCAGGTACGGCACCTAAACTGATTGGAATTCAATGGAATATTCGGCCATTAGTCATGCGTATTCAAAGGAATTCGATTTCAAACTGAATTTGATTGAATGGGATTGGTCTCGCTTGCTTCTCTTTTCATCTTCATTTAGTTTTTGCCTAATATTATTACTTATTTTTGTAACTTTTGAAGCGAAAAGCATAAAGCATCGTAAATAAGCCTCTGATTGTGTCTCTGTACACTCTCTTCCTTTCTTTAATGTCGCTCGCCTCGGTTTCTGTTTATGTTTATTGATGACACAAATGGGTAATTGCTCGCCCACTTCTCCACTTTGGTGGGTATAAAGCTGGGGATGGATAGGCCATGGCAGGACCGTAATGATAACGTGTCTTGTGTGTGAAGGCAAGCAGCAAGAATTAAGTAATTGAGGAGTGACAAAAGGGTCAGAAAAAGGCATTCCGAAAAGACAAATACATATCCCCGAAAAGTATGAAATAATGCATTTAAAGATATTAAAAGAAAATATGGTATTTCTTAGTGAGTCAGTACGTTCAGAGGCAGCTGTCGCCGAACAAGAAACAATAGACAAAAATTGCTATCGATGCTGTGGCCTCTTCTGTAATTTTCCAATGAAGTGTGAAATTGTGCCGTCATTCATGATTCATTTAAAGATAAGTTCATTTATACGGACAAGCCACTCATTTAAAAAGAAACATACGTATCCGTATGAATAGGATCCCATGTACATAGTACTATATTTGTAGCATAGCTGGACATTCGGTCTAGACCAGTAGACGAAGGTGGCTCCTTTTGTCCTCTGTCTACCTCGACTCGGTTATTGTAAAAGTTTGTAATTTAAAACAAAGACACACAGGTTGGGGGCACAGTGGAATAAAAATATATATTAGTATAATGCCAAACAGTTATTAAAAACATTCTAACAAATTGCTGATTATAAAAGTACGTTTACTTCTTAATTGATCTTTTTTTTAAAGAAATTATTTCAACTTAGGAACCAAAAATACAAATGATTCTAATAACTGAAAAATATATGGAGGCATGAAAATGGAGTACGGAGTTTGTTGTCAAAGGTGACCATTGAGAGGCTGAGCTATTTCGGGGGCAGCACTGGATACGTCCTGTTGCCTAGTTGTCGAGAAAAGAACGCCCCTGGCCGACTTTAGACTAGTGTTGTTAGGCCTTTAACAGTTCAGCCTCTCCCCCATTTTCGGCCTCGCCCTTAGCCTTTGCTAAGGGACAAGGGAGGGGGAAGTACTCAGCTGGAGGCATACCTTTCGAGAATTTGAACAATATCTTGAAAATATTTATTAACATTAAACAACATGTTCATGCCAGATCTGGAGAAAATAATAAAAATAATGAGAGCAACTCAATTAAACCTCTTCAAGGATAAGTAAGAATTAAATTAGTTTAATTGGACATCACCTACTTCAGAACTTGTGTCTTTACCAGTTTTTTCATTTTCGTATCCCTCTTATTTTTTAATTTTTTCCAATTTCCTTCACTTGTTTTCCTTTATATATTTCTGAATGAACTCGTGAGCTACATGCGTATGCGTAATGTTAATAAGCATGAAACTAAAGAAATTTTAAAGCAGCTAAGTCTTAGATACCAAGGTCCAATGGAAGGGGCTAGACAAAATGCTGAAATGAAACAAAGAAAATGATAAAGAAGGGAAAGAGAGAAAAGAGGAATAAAGGAAACAAGAAGGCATGCAGAAGTAGAAGTAAGTAGAAGAAGAAGCAAAATTTTCTCACTTTTTATCTTTCTCGAATTTTGATATAAAATAAATGTTGCCAGCAAAGAATGTTGCTGAGGAAAAATGCTGCGAGCCACAAAGCCAAACAGATATATATATATTCCTATGGCAGCTATATGATATAGTTGTCCGATTTTGATAAAATTAAGGTGTCTACGATTGACGGTAAGCTTAACGAAACACATTCAGTAAAATGAATTAATGGCATATCCACGGCACTCGGATAGATCAGACCAATTAAATTCATTTATAATATTATATAGCCGTTCAAGGTCCGACTTTTTTAGTTTAATGGAACTCTTTACTATTCGCTCAAATTTAGTGTAAAACATGAAAGAAAGCTAACTTCGGCATGCCGAAGTTTAAATACCCTTGCACTAAGTAGAAGAAGAAGAAGAAAAATGTTTTGAGTATTTCGCTTTCTCGGGTACTGTCATAAAACAAATGTTGCCAGTGCAGAATGTTGCTGGCGAAAAATGTTGCAAGCAACAAAGCCAAACAGATATATATATTCCTATGGCAGCTATATGATTTAGTAGTCCGATTTTGATAAAATTAAAACCGAAATTCTGGAATAATACAAAATGGCCATGTTTCAAATTTTATGAAAATATGTGGAAAATTGGCATAGTTAAATTTTTTTTCTCAAAAATTTCTGATCGGTCCTATGGCAGCTATATGATATATTTGTCCGATTTTAATAAAATTAAAATAATAAAATATAATAATACTAAATGGTCAGATCTAAAATTGTATGCAAATATCTTAAAAATTGGCTAAGTTATATTTTTTTATAAAATTTACCGATCGTTCCTATGGCAGCTATATGATATAGTCGTCCGATCCGGCCGGTTCCGACTTATACAGTAGTGAGAGCATATAGAAGCCTATGTGCAAAGTTTCATTCAGATAGCTTCAAAACTGAGGGACAAGTTTGCGTTGAAACGGACGGACAGACGGACAGACGGACAGACGGACAGACGGACATGGCTAGATCGATAGCCAATATTCATGGTGATGGCTTAAATTTCCAAACGATAGGCGTTCGGTGTTGGTAAGTCTAAGTTTGTGAGCTCATCTTCTCAGGAAAATCGTAATCTCACCTCTATCGGACGTACATATTTTCGCTGAAAGAACAAAGCTATATTTTGTAATATTACAAAACATGTAATATTTGTAATATTACAAAACATGTAATATTTGTAATATTACAAAACTGGAACTCCGCTGAACTGTGGGACCACAGATATTAAGCGTTCCGTTTCTCCTCCAACTTTGACAACTTGAGTTATTTGCTCTCAGCCCAATTAAAAAGGATCTTCATATTCTTAATCATTTCAGAAGAAGTTACTATGAGTACTCGATATTGATAAAATTAAAGCAAAAAACTGCGTTGCAAACTTCTGACTTGTAATGCCGCTCAAGAGTATTAACATTAAAATAATGTTAAAGTTTTAATTTGAATTATGGCTTAAATTTGGGGTTGGGTGGGGAATTTGGCTACGCGTGATGTCCAACACTGCGCGGCTTCAACGACTCCTCTGCTCTTGTGTTGCACAACACTGCGAACAGCTGATCTTATTTGTCGGAGGAGAAAACTAGCGGAAACTTTAGGGATGGCAAAACAATTCATTAATCGATTATTGAATCATATGATTCATTGAAATTAAACTATTAATTGCAATTAATCGAGGCAATATGAAAAGAATTTATTAATCAATTGATATTTTTGTTTAATGCCTACATACTGTGTCATTTTTTCTAATCTGAGCGTTAAGCAGCTGCTCCCTATAATAATAAAGAAGTAAATGAATTAGACAACATTTTATATATATTTTATTCATTCGCGACGTAGTTAGTCTCTGCCGGTACTGAAGTGCCAATAAGGCTGCTGTATCAGCTAGCTAAATTATATAGCTTAGAATAAGCTACTCTCATCTCGTCTCAGGTATCAACTGCGTCCCGTTTTAGTTCCATTGCAGGAGTATTTAGGAAGTAGCTAAGTTCATCTTGAATTAGCGAAGCATCATCACCCCTCCGTTAATTGATTCCTTATATATTTCATAAGGGAAACCAAGGCGAAAGAATCTTGAAGTGATTTTTCTTAAAACGACTATCCAGCAAAAGTTGATGTAGCTAATAAAACGGATTGTTCTATTGTTCCAAATCTCCGATCGAACTGTCCAATTAAAGTCGATTTAAGCTTGCTTCCCGTGGGTGAGTAGTAGAACACTCTCATTAATTGCTGACGTCCACAGTGTGTACTTCTTACCGCGTAATCTTCTATATTTTTCTATATTTAAAGCTAGGATACATTGAACCAAAAATACATATTTTAAGAGCTGGCAAATATGTGGACGGTGGGAATGGAGTCCTGTTGACAGGGGTGGCCATTGAGAGACTGAGCCATTTTGGGGGCAGCACTGGATACGCAATGTTGCCAAGACGCCAAGAAAAGAGCACCCCTGGCGACCTTTGACTTGTGTTTTTACAGCTGCTCGCTGTGCAAGTGTGTGGGTGTAATTTCCACGCCTCACCCACATTTCCGGCCTCGCCTCGGCGCCATTTTGGAAATTCATATACGTTGACAAGAGAGGTGAAATCACTCAGCTGGAGGCATATCCTTCGACAACTTTTACTATATCTTGTATATAGTATTCATTAACAATAAACAACAGTTAATGCAAACCCGAAAGAAAAAGGAAATGTAATGAAAACAACTAGTTTTTAAAGTCTTTAATAATTAACCAAGTTTTAATCAGTCCAGCCTGAAAACTATTTCTTCACAATTTTGCTGTCTTTGTTCTCCTCCTTCTCCTTCACATGTTCCCTTCATATCTTTCTGGATAAACTTCTGAACTATATGTCGTATGTGTAATGTTAATGTGCATGTAACTACAAAGTTTTTAAAGCTGACAAGTGTTTGTTGCCGAAAGATGGGGAGTGGCTGTAGAAGGAGGAGATGAAGTAGATAAAATTATAAAAAGGGGAAAGAGAGAAAGAAGAATACAGAGAAAAAAGTGTGCAGACCGATGAAAGTAAAACTTTCTTGGGCGACATCAATGTGTCCACAAAACTATGTGGCGCCAAAGTTAGAACAGAAAGACTAAAAAAAAAACGATCAAAACTAGAAGATGAAGAAACCCACGAGAAGAGTGAAAATGGGAATAGAGAATAATGACTGGGAAAAGTACTCAGACAGTATAAAAATATGCATTAAACTATGGCAATCAAAGAATTTGTTTTTGCTCTGAGAATATTAACCTCTCAAGCCTTAGAAACCACTTTATTGTGGCTTTTATAGGGAAAAACATTTTCCTTTAATAATAATATTATCTTCTATTTTTTTAAACATAGTAATTCAGAGACGCCTTCACGAATTCTGTAAATGAAATTTGTTAATTTCCAGTTTATAGGCACTGCACCCGTCCCAAAAGCAGCTAAAGGACAAGGTGTAGAAGAAGACTTTCTTATGATGGCATTTTACAATCAATCAAAACTCCTTGCACGTCTTCGCCTTTTGATCATATTTTGTCTCCCACTTTTCCATTTTTTGGTACTTCGTAGACCATTGTTTGGGACAACAAAAGACAAAAATAGGAGGTCAGGGAAAAGTGCCAAAGCTAAATTAAAATGCAAGCCAAACCAAGGCTGTCGGGACATGTCCAGCACTCCCGAAAATCACATCACATCCACTAGACTATTCCGAGAGGAGTTCTCTTCTGCGCTGGAAAATGCATTTGAAATGGAAAAAGACACTTCTCGAAAACCAATTTAATTCAACGATTTCGATAAATTCCCACACGAAGTTGTCTATTCAGCTAAAAAAGTTCAGATTGATATTGAACTTTGTAAATTGTTTCTGGCTGTTGTTAATGCCAGAGGAAAGCAATTGCGGCAATATTTATTGAGAAATACTCCAGACAATCCACAATAGGAGTGTGTGAAGATACACAGAATAAGTTGGGATTAATTTTCATATAAAGGCAAATGCATGCACTTCATCAGTTTAACCTTTAAGTAATTTATCCGATGTCCGATTATGCAAAGTGTTGATAGTTCTGACAAGTCACCCATTATACAAACTGCAACCAATTGAAATGCATCATAATAAATCCAATAAACTCAATTAGCCGGCCAAGGCACTGTAAACCCTTGCGGTCTGTGGGTAATAGTGAACGGAATAAGGAAGACGACCTCCATATTTCTTTACCCCTCCAAGCACGCACAACTGAGCACACACGACCACCCTGCAGCTCGTGGATAACTCCAAGCGAAAATATGATTTCCTCGGCACTTTTTCAATCCTTTTTGCTGTTTGCCAGCAAAAGTAACTTTTCCCACAACGGAAATCAGAAAGCGATAATGCGTCACGTCCTCAGAGTGCCCAACTTTTTGGGACGAGTTAAGGAACATGGCAAAATCGAAGGCAACAGTTTTCAGGTCCATCTCATCTATATTACCTATGAACATATATAAAGGTTCCTAAATTAAATTTGGTAAAATTGTAAATGGTCTTAAGAAGGGAAAACGCAATTCCTTCATTCGTGTCTTTATTTTCATAGAGCTTGCTACATTCCTTACTTGTTTTTATATTACTCCAGTTACAATTTCAATTGTTTTCTAGATTTAATTTTTTTGTTTGGGCATTACCTTAAAGAGGCCCTTCCATCGGAACAATCAAGTTGTTCCCCAATTTCTAACCTTTGTATGTTTTTATTACGAGAGTGTCATGTCCCCATGAAATCATGAAAGCAACTAAGCTTTATAAGGGACTTCAAGGACTCTTTATCACAATAATTAGGCAAAGTGCTTTGCAAATTTGTGCACTTTAAGAGACGCAATCGCCCATTGTGGCCAGGGTTCATATGGCTGCCACTGCGAATGGAGGCCACTCGACCGACCAGCCAGCATTTATCCCATATACAAGTGGGCTTTTCGTTGCGTTTAACCAATTAGGAAATTAATTGTGTAAAGTGTGTGCCACAACAACAAGAAAAAAGGAGAACAAAAACAATTTCGAACTTTTCCTTCCACGAAGTAAACAACAAAACGTGGAAAAAGTCAAGGTCCATTCGCTTAAAGTTTGACATACGCCACTTAACCAATCCTCCTCCAAATCACTGTTAAAAATTACATATGTATTTTTTATAAATATAGAAAGAAGTCAATTTACCAGCTAGCAGCTAAACAATAAGCTGATCTTACATGATCATATATTTTTCTAGCTCATAATGAAGATTTTCATTAATGACACCTAGGTCAGTCTGTACTTTGGTTTGTTTATTTAACTGAAAGAAAAACAGTGTAAACTAACAGGGAATATTGGTATAATTGGCTGTTTAAAAATATATATTCCTTACCCCTCGCTTTTTCGCTTTTGACAGCGACTTGGGGTTTCGGCTGACGGTGCCCAACTTTTTAACGCGGATTTATGAAACTAATTGAGTTTAAAGTAGACTTCGCCCTGCTACCACACCACTGGAAAAAACTGAAGCTACCGCCCACCGCTCAGACCAGAAGGAATTAATTAAAAAACTTAATCTGCTTTGGCTATGGTCCCCAGTCGTTGGCTATAGATTTTGCTGGTTTGAATTTTGATGTTGGCTTTCCATCTTCCTCCCCCAAGGATTTTAGGATTAATTAAAGGAAACTTTCCTCAAGTTTGGTATTCAAAACCAAATTGTAAAATTAAGTGGTTTAAAATTACTTATATTTGTAGCTTTAAAAAGTAGCCATATAATAATTGTTTTTTTCTACAAGTTTGGGAGTTTATTTATGATCTGTTACAATATCGCATCTATATTTTTAGTTATTAATTGAAATTTATTCTTATTAATTTATTATTGCAATTATTTAAGTTATGTTTTAAAAAGATAAAATATCAATCTGTTCGCGACCCTGAAATGTTTTAATATATTTTATGTATTAAACGATTGGCTGCAACTTTAATTAGTATTCACATTTTTTGTCTTTTTTTCCGTTAATTCCTTTCCGTGGATTTTTTCATTCAGATGTGCCTTCTGACAACCGAATGGCAAATAGTGAATAGTAAATGAGTTCGATAAAAGCGATACATCAAGCATACGCCATGTCACACCAAATTTGATTTTTATCAGCTATAGAAATACTTCAATGGCAACAATATTTAGCTTACAAGTATTATCAGTGAAATAATTACCTATACAAATTGTGTTATATCAAATGGAAATTATTAAAAAAATAAGTAAAGTAAAGTAAAAAGTAAGTAAGTAAAGTAAGTCACTTGTATTCTTCGAAAGAAAAAAAAAAGAACTTAAGAGTAAATATTTTTTTTTTAATTCTCTTATTAGAGCCCAGTAAAGTACCCTAAAGCCATTAAATGTATACAAGATTAAATGAGTTCGTTCAATGGGATTCCTAATTTCAAATATACATACTTTGAGCTTATATTATTGTTATTTTATTACATTATTACAATATTTCCATTAAATATTTTTAATTATGTTATGCTTTCTCGTCTTAGTTTGTTTGATTATTAATTCATTCTGAACGTAATAAATACTTTGGCAATTTATTTATTAAGAACAGAACCTTGGCGCATTACCTATCCACCACGATAGCTGCTCTTTACGTGCAAAAATGAGAACTGTACGCATAAGTATATGCCATTAAATCGCAAATTTGTTCATGTATTAAATAAAGTTGAAGAAATGAGGAAAGGTGCCTTTTTAAACTGCTTTGTATTCGGTTTTAAATTTCCATTGATGTGTGCTTCCTAGCTGCACACTTCGCTCTTCTCCGCCGTAAAGTTAATTAATTATTCATAAACCACAGATGTTGATTGTTTTGGTTTCTTATTTTATGGCAGTGCTGTTCCTTTGTTTTCCTTGTTGTTGCCTTCCTTGGCTTTTGCTTGGCTTTATGATTCGCAGGCACGCAATTAGATTGAATGTTCAGCGTACATAAAAGCCACATGAGTGGCAGGCAGTGGCAATGTGTTTTTGCCTCAAATTGAAATCACTGAAACAATCACGGTCACAAATGATTAACTAAAGTAATGGCGGTCCCTTTTAAACATTCCAGTTGGGGATTAGCATCTTGGTGAGCTGACAACGCGGCGTATACATAATCCTCATTTCAGGCATCTTTCGCAATACATGGGCTGACTGGGTGCCTGAGTGCATTGTATCATGATTAATACAAAGCCCAAATTAGTAAAGGCATAATTGAGAGCTGCATTGAAAGGTATTGAGTGGATAAATTCAATCATAGAATCCATATCTTTGATTAATGTAAAAACTTACGTTAGCACAGAAAGTTGTTTATATAAAATTACATCAAGCTCAATAAGAAATTGTTGAGACTTTTATTCATTACTTAATATATTTACTTTACGAACTAAGAAAAAGTGTAAATATAAATATTGTTTCAGCAGCTACAGGTTTTAGCGATCCAGGAAGCTCTACAGCTCTTAATAAAACGTATGCTTATTTACTTAAGGAATTACACTTTTTA
>VNJU01010758.1:0-13548 GCA_008042675.1 Drosophila seguyi
CACTGACATCTGCGGCATGTTCAGCCGCACTTCCGGATCGGCGCCCCCGCCCGCTTGTGGCGGCGGCGGAAGATTCTCGGGTGGCAGTTTCTCCAACTCCTCGAATTCCGCCTGGAAATTCTTCGCGGCATAGTTCAATCCAGCGAACCCTTCTAGGTTAATGATCACGGAATCCGTGTCCCGAAACACATTCCGCAGCTCTTCCCCTTGCTCTAGACGCTTCTTTAAATAAATCCTCGTTTTCCTGGACTGCGAATCCTTTTTCAAATTCTGCAACGTCGATTTGAGGGACTGGTACCGATTTGCCTGCACATTTACCAATTGCTCCAACGTCGGAGCCTCTGAATCCGATTTCATGATGACGAGTGTACAAAAAAAAAACCAACCGAACTTAGCGGAACTCACCACCCCAAAAATCATGTAATAAGAAAAATTCGTTAAATTCTTGTCCCGCACACAACTTGGCCACTTACTCCGTTTGTGCACCAGATCTACTCACAAGAAGCCGCCAAAAGCAACAGAAGAAAGCGTCGCAAAGTCCCGCGAAATGCAGCTGCGGCGCCTATGTATCCCCGTCTTCCTTCTCCGTGTTCCGCCAAGCCGGGAATAGGCGAAGAAGAAGCAGCCGCCAAAAATAGAAGCGAACGTCACAAAGTTTCTTGACCTGCAGCTGCGGCGCCTATGTATCGCCGTCTTCCTTCTCCGTCTTTCGCCAAGCCGGGAGTAGGCGAAGAAGAAGAAGAGTCGCTGACTTCAAAAACAGTCGTTGCTGCGTTTATATACCGCAGCCAAAATTTCAGGCAATTTGACGAGTCGAATTGCAAACCTGACGTGGCCGCGATCTAACACAATCTATGTATTTACACACAAAAACTTTTCGAATTCAAACTTTACACTTGCAGGTTCCCCCCATGGGCCACCATGTTTAATTGTGTCCCCTTGTATATTGCTCACAAGAGGTCATTGTAAGAAGGGCTCCCCGGCAAGAGTAAATAAACACATTTGAATAGGTTTAATCTTTATAAAAATTCACTGCTTTACTTTAAATTGGGTTATTTGCATGCGTGTGTGTGTACAAAAGAAATAGACTGTTAGACCGGCGGCGGGCGTTCAGCGTCGTGTGCAAATTCAGACTGATTTTGCCTCTCCTCCGTTATCCATCTCCCCGTCGTATGCACTGTCCAGGAATGAGCGAGCGATCAGCTGATCGCCGCTCTCCTGCACATTGGGACAAGCAGCAAACTGAACAAAACCAAACATATTTAGTCGAGTGACAAGCAAATGTACATAATTAAAAAAAAGGTCAATTTATTATTATTTTTAAACATTTTCACTTTTTTAGAAATTTTTCGTCGTAACGAAAGCTTTAGTATTAAATCGGATAATTTAATTCCAAGAAGTAATAATAAAAAAAACTTAAAATTTTTAACAAGAAAGGAAGCTAACTTCGGCATGCCGAATTTTAAATACCCTTGCAGTAATTAGAAGAAGAAAAATGTTCTGACTTTTTCGCTTTCTCGGGTACTGTCATAAAATAAATGTTGCCAGTGCAGAATGTTGCTAGCGAAAAATGTTGCGAGCAACAAAGCCAAACAGATATATATATTCCTATGGAATCTTTATGATATAGTGGTCCGATTTTGATAAAATTGAAACCGAAATTCTGGAATAATACAAAGTCCTATGTCTCTAATTGTATGAAAATGTGTGGAAACTTGGCTAAGTTAGATTTTTTCCTATAAATTCCTCCACTGCGCTGATCTACAATCGTCAAAAACAATTTATTTATTTAATTTTTAATAATTTAAATAGTTCACCCAGCAAATTAAAAAAAAAAAGTTATTATTTATTCCTATCCTGGATTAACATAATATATAATTATTCCAAAACAAAAATTTATTATACAGTCCACAGCTCTTATAAATAAATATATGCCCAAAACCCACTGCACATAAAGGCCGACTTAATTATTTATTTACTCTTCCCTGCTCTATCCTGAGCTGAACTACATCCAAATAATCAACATATATTTATTGTCACTCCTCTGCTCTACCCTGAGAGGCGCTACATGTAAGCATAGGCATTCATATACACATCGAAATGGCATACATAATCGACTGCAAGTCGACGCACTATAGCTCATTAGATACTTTCGCTTTACTAAAATCATAACTCTTGAACCAGTTGAGATATTTTCATAATTTTTTCATAATTTTTTATATGAAACGTAATTTTAATACCTTTCGATTAAGTGGTCATACAATATGTTGTGATAAATAGTAGATTTTATAATCGAAAATTAATGTTTTTTTTAGGCAGTTTTCTCAGTTTTTATCCAATTTCGAAGAATACTTTTCGTTTCTTTTCTCTTAAAATGCTAATATGATGCATATTTAATGTTTTAAAAACAAAAATACATAAATTTTAAGAAAAAAAATTTATTTTTAAAATAATTTTTTCATTTTGTCAATTTCCAATTATTTATGCACTTTCTGTTAAAAAAAATCATTCAATTTTACATCATTTAATATTTTTAAAGAATAATTATTCATTATACATTAATTTTATATCATTAAGTCTCCTTACAAAGTCAGGAATTGGAAAACAAGCCGCCAATACAGGAAGAAATACGTGCCCACCATACAATTTAGTGCTGCGCAGCGACTGTGCTTGTATCAGAATTTGCACGAAACCGCGCGTTTTTTACGCTGAGTTGAAAGTGTCTTTTAATATGGAAATTCGGGGTGGCAGTTCGAGGCAGCCGATCTTTTTTGAATATGATAAAGGACATATTTAAGAACAACACCTCATACGCAAAACCCAACCACTACCATCCCCCTATTTTATACATTCCATCAAAGTTGAAAAATAGGTGAAAAATAGTACTTCGGTAAAACAGGTATGCCTGAACGTGCAAAAGATATTATAAATTTATTCTACCTTAGTTTTACTGAGATTCGATTACCCTTTCGATAGAGACCATAACCAAGCCGGTCGGTTACATATTTTACCTAAAAATCGACCGCAAAGTCAGCATTTTGCTAAAAAACTACCTGCTTTTTGTGCAACCCAAAAAAGGTTCAACTTTGAACACGTGTAACTTCTTTAATATTTAACCGATTTGAATGATTTAATTTATTCAGCCCTTTTGAACTATTACCTGTCGAATGCAATAACAATTTTTACGATCCGTTGTCATGAAAAATTTGAATTTAGTATAGTATCTCTATCTTTTGAGCCATAGTGCGACGGTCCGATTTTTGGCAGTTTTTTCCGACACCGTTGTCTCCGCTATTCTGCATTGGCAAACGGCTAATGCACATACATATTCACACGCACTCCTTATCTTCGAAAACAGTTCTGCGCCAAATACAGCAGCAGTCAACCAAATAAGTCAACCAATAAATTCCAACTAATTAATAAAGTTAGAAATACAAGTGCTCATCCATGATGTAATTACTAAAAGGTGATCTCGTTAGAAAAAGCTCGCTGCTTTTTTCTGGCTTACGGTGAAAGTTGTCAAAGTAAGGTGTCAAACAAAAAACATTTACAAACGAATTTTTGTTTATTTGTTAACCCTTGTGCGTGCGTAGAAAAATGTCGTTTTGTCAATTTTGTTGTGAAGTTGTAAAAGTGAAGGAGTAAATTTCGTCCGTGTTCCCAAAGAAGATAGGAAAAGAAAATTGTCGGAAGAATCCTTAGGATGCAGTTTGGCTCCTAGTGCCAGGATTTGTGACCCACATTTCAAAATAACGGATTTTTACGGAGAAACAAAAACAAAAGAGGAACGAAAGAGAAAGCGTTTGTTGCCAAGTGCCTTACCAAGACAACCTACTCCGGAGCCGGAAATTATTCCAATAACCAAGCCTGGCTATTCAAATGCATACACACAAACAGAGTAAGTCCGAAATGCTGTTTGTAAATAATTTTTTTGCAAAATGAAAAAAAGTGAACAAAGCATTGTTTTTGCTAATAAAAATTAATTTTGTAAATAGTGTTATTTTATTATTATTTTTTTTTCATTTCGCAAAGAATTTTTTTGCACATCTTATGAATGTCCAATTAGATGTAAAAAAATTATTTTTTAAGTGTAAAATATATTTTAGAATTAAGCACATAAATAAGAAACTGGCCATAAAAAATCAAAAGCAGCGCATTGTGGCGAATTCAAAATTATTAAAAATAAAACTTTAAAAAAGATTAAAACGAAAACTACAATTCAACTGATTTTATTTTGCTTAATTTTTTATATAAAATTTTTTTAGTTATTTATTATTATTATTTATAGCATTTCAGCTTATGTTTTTGCAGTCGGCTGTAAATGTACACACAGCCAGACTAAGGGTTAAGAACAAAGCAGGCTAGAGTTTTTAAAGCTGTTTGCCCGTAAGCCAGGGCTTTTCTAACGAGATCACCTTTTAGTAATTACATCATGCGCCCATCCATATCTACATTAGTGTGACCATGAATTTTTCCGGCTAAGTGAATATTATTCGGTTAATTTGCACATCTCCGCCACTATAATATTCCGATTGTTACCTTAATTCCAAATTCAGCTTCGACAGTAAATATTCCGATTGGTTCCTTAATGCTTAAGGCTTAAGGCCAAATATGAGTATTCATATTTTATTTACGAAAAGTATTCCGCCCAACTAATGGAACAGATCGATACAATCACGTCTAAAGCAGCTCAAGTCCAATCCCCTGCGCCGCAAAATTCCTTTTAGTCTGGCTGCCAGCTTCCTCCGTGCGATACGAAAATTTTCTCGGGCGATTATACTCGCTGACCGACTTTCCGAGACCTTCTCACAGCGGTCTATCCTGCACTGACCCCTGTCGAAAAGTGGTTCTATTTAAATGCCAAGATCAGTGGTGAAGCTCATTCCATAGTTTCCAAGTCGCCACTCACCAACGATGGTTTCCGCTCAGCCTGGAAAAACCTATCTGAGCGTTTCGAAAATAAACGAGCGCTGGTGAACAGCCAACTAAAGGTAGTACTGAACATGCAGTCTATCTCACACGAATCGTCGGCAGCCTTGAAGGAGCTGCTTAGTATAATCCAAAATTGCCTCACATCCCTAAATATGTCCGGCCTTCCTACGGATAATTGTGATTGTCTTTTGATTTATTTATGTTCCACGAAACTTCCAAAGCTAACGCTCTCACTATGGGAGCAATCTATCCCTAAAAAAAAACAGAAATTCCTACGTGGCAAGAACTTAATTTATTCCTTACTGCGCGACATAGAACTCTAGAGATTCTATCCAACCTTCTAAGTTGCGCCTCCATCCGTTCGAACCGACACCCTCCGACGTGTCACCACAATCACTGAAATCCTTCAGTACGAGGATCGCTTAAATATACAAAAGATGTGATTTATGTTCCAAGGAGCACCATCCAGTGAATCCGAATCCAGTGAAACATCCGAAAAAAGCAGTTGTGCTTAAGGGGAGGTTCTGGTACAAATCGATGAAAAAAATTTTTTTTTTTTTATTGCTTTATTTTCATCCTTAGGGCCTTGAAAATGTGTACTGAAAAGAATATTGCGCTATATAATTTATTATTCGAGTTATAACGTATTTGGCGAGACAGTGCGCCGGCCGAAAAACAGGTATAAATGGAGAAGACTCTTTCCGAATTGCAAAAAAAGGCCAGAATTGAAAAAATCAACGCAGAAGTACAGCAAAATATGATCTTCGAGGAAGAGGAAGGGACGCTGTATGGTCCTGGAATAGCTGATTAGATGTAAGTATCACAAAACAAACATTATTTACGATTTTTCCTTTGTCAAACTTTAAACGCGTTTTTCTCGAAACACCTATTTTTGGCGCGCGGTACGCGATTTCTCTTCAACGACTTGACCGATTTTGACGTTTCTCGGCTTAAATTAAAGCTTTTTCAATTTAGGGGGCCTTCAGGCTGCGTTTTTATTTTTTTTTAATTTTTAATTTTTAATTTTTTAATGTTAAAATAACAAAAAAAGAGGAAAAAAACGTTTTTTTTTCAAACAGCCGCCATTTTGTTTTAAAAGTGTTTTTTAAAAATCGGAAATCTATAAGGCCCCCCAAATGTCATCTAGTTTAAGAATTTCTTTCATTTTTTTGTTTCAGATCACTTGGCAAGGCTGGAGAGTGTACAGCGCACATAGCCTCTCACCGCGGACGACTTCAATCAGCGGGGCCTACAGCCGCCATTTTGTATTATTTTTTCATAAAAAAATTTTTTTGTATTCTTCAAATATGTACCAATAAATGCCACAAAAAATTTTTTCAAACAAACTTTATGTTCCCTCAAAAAAATTCATGAAATTACGTTACGTTTTCGGGCTTTCGTACCAGAACCTCCCCTTAAATGTTCACGCCAAGAGAGCGCTTAATTTCTAGAGCCAGTGTGATCCCGTACGCTCTATCTATCTCCCTCTTCCTCCGGACTTTCAGTCCACTGAGCTTCCAATCCGCTCACTGAAGCTAGGTTTAACTGTCTTGTATTTAGTCCTTAATTACCATTCTACCAATAAAGACCAACCCCTAAAAGTTCCTCCGTGTTTTCTTATCGAGCGCATTTCTGATTAAAGCCACCCCCTCCCAACAATATTTCCAATTTTATGCAAATATCTTAAAAATTGGCTAAGTTATCATTTTTATCATTAAAATTTACCGATCGTTCCTATGGCAGCTATATGATATAGTCGTTCGATCCGGCCGATTCCGACTTATATAGTAGTGAGAGCATAAAGAAGACGATATCCAAAGCTTCATTCAGATAGCGTCAAAACGGAGGGACTAGTTTGCGTAGAAACGGACGGTCGGACGGACAGACCGACATGGCTAGATCGTATCGACTGCTGATGCTGATCAAGAATATATATACTTTATAGGGTCGGAAATGTCTCCTTTACTGCTATGCAAACTTCTGACTAAAATTATAATACCCTGCAGGGTATATAAATTTGGTAATGTTCCCGACTAGTTTGAATCATTTTGGCAATTTTGTTTGCAGTTATGTTAATCAACAAAATGTACGTCCGATTCTTTTTTACGATTTATATTTTTTATTTAATGGGAATATATATTTAAGTTAAGACTCTAAGTGTGTGGTATTTAATATTATTAAAATGTATATTTATTTATTGTTATATATTTATCGTCATTAAAACATTTAATGTAAACACCATCGAAATTTGCAATACATTCAAAAACCACCCCAAAAGAGAATACTGAAAATGTCTCTTATTACAAGAAAGAGAAAATTCTCTTAAAAACCCATGGCTAGCTAGAGGAAGAAGAGAGTTCAGTTATTAACTGAGTAGTAATGTTATAAATGTTAAATATACTAAGCAGTGTAATGTTTTAGGTTAGCCTAACTAGTTTTTAAGTTAATGAATAGATAGATATAAATTTATATAAATGTGTATAAAGACTTGTAATCAAGAAGAAGCTGACTTTAGTCCCATATTGAGTGTTGTTGGTTAAAGTCATAAAACGGATTCAAAGGAAAAATAATAAATAATTGTTTGTGATATATGTATATCATAATGAAATCAAATAAAATTAATTCAAGGGGTTAAATTAAACCGAATTATAGAATTATATTAGCAGATGTGTTAATATTTTATATATATTGTATGTGTGCACATAAATGTACATATTCATATTAACGCTGCAAAAAAATGAAGGAAAATGGAAAAAATGTTATTAAAGCGACAAGTTAAGACAACCAAAAATGTATGTTAAATTTGTTTAAAGGTTTGCGAAATTAAAACAATTATACATAACATTTTTATATATATATATATATACGTATGTTACAAGAGAGCATTTGCTCTATAAACAATCTATACAATTTATTTTAAATATATATACATATACTATGTGGTGACGAGTGCACATTCAAAATATGATTGACATGTAAGTAAATTAATATTAAAGTAAAATAAAAAGAATCTTCTTATCTATACCCGGTTCCCAAAGGGGACATGGGTAGGTAGTACTAAGATATGTACTAATACATGGATTCGTAAGCATGTATTTTTGACAGAGTAAAATACTGTCCTTTGGTACCAGTCCCCGTGGATTCCACGTGGAATTTTCATATAACATTTTGTCTCAGGCGTTCGTGCTGTCGAATTTCACGTCAATACGTGAAATACCTTGTGAATTTTAAAGTACATTCCACGTGGAATCGCTGAGGAAAGCCAGTGGAAAACCTAGAAAGTCACTGGGGAATAGGCGGGGAAACCGCTAAGATAACCAATAGAAAATACCCTGAAAATGTCAAATTTTGTAGTAAAAATACGGAGTAATTTATTTCTTCTCCTTTTAATTATTTATAATGCGTGTGGAGAAACTTCGCTGCCGGCTTGTAGCCCTTTAACTAATGCTATTTATAAATAAAATACATAAATGTCCAAGTCGAATGGAACATTTCAAGATTTTTATGTTGAAGGCGGATTATTCAAGATTATTTCTGCAAATGAATTTATAAATTAAACACAAATAAATTAAATTTATTATAATAACCTCATTATAATATATTTCACTTTTGAGCAGCTTTAATTATCACGCAAAACATTTCTGAGGTGCAGAAACATCGATGTATGAAACATCGATGTTTTTTGGATGTATCGTCGAAACATCGCCGATATTTCTAAAAAATATTTAAAATTTTTAAAATATATATATTAATATATGCAATAATATATGTTTTAAAAATAATAAACAAAAAATGTATTCAGAAGTTAACAAAGAAAAACAGAAACTCTTGGGATTCATAATTTTTATTAATATACATCAAAATGTCGACCACGTCTGACTTAAGACGGGTACGTCGATCGGAAATAATCTGTTTATTTTGTATCTTTGTTGAACGCTCGCTTAGATTCGAATGATGTTGCCGGCCGACACAAATATTTTTGAATCACTTTCTTATATGGTTCCATATTCATTGAACAATCATGAATATTTATTATTTATTTATTTCGAAATAAACACAATATGAAATCTATATAAATAAAAAAAAGTTGGTGTGTGTAAGAACACAGATAACTCGATTTCCAGACGTCCGATTTTGACTTTTTTTTTCTGTTAAGTTCGTATGTTCTGGGAGTTTCGACAGGGCTATGTGAAAATTCCGAAAAATCTTTGGAAAACCAAGGAAAATACAAAAAATCGTTTTAAGCTGCAAATGTAAAAGCAAAGAAACACCACAGGAGGTTCTGAAGGACGAAATCGATATTCGTTTAATATTTGACTGCTGAACATTTTTTTATGAAACACACGGCCAACTTTACGTCGCATATTCCCGTGTCGAAAAGCCATCTTCATTATTTATATTCGCGCCAAATGAAAAGTCAAAAAATATTGCTTATCATTCTGCAATGCATTAAAATACACTAAAATTAATTTAATTTTATTAAGTTGTGTTTGGTTTTTACACTTGCAATTATTAAGAAAAAAAAAAACAACAGCCATCTCTTTAAAAACGAATTTTGGAAGGAACAACGTCCTCCGGGGCAGCTAATATACAAATATATATGTCGTGCAACGCTGGTGTGGAATGATCACTTGACATCTTTCTTATGACACTTTGTCAATCGTCTTCCAATGCGTGACATGCTTTATCAAAATTGTTTGTCATCTGAAAACCTTGTTTTTTTAACCTTGTATCATTGTTGCAACCCCTTTAAAACGAACACCCAAAGTGCCAAAGTGCCGGACAGTGGGAATCTGTAGTGGTGCGAATCCAAAACATACAAATAAAAATTAAAAAAATAAAAAAAAAACAATATTCGCTACGACCTTGTTCGTGCCTTATTAAATTTACGAAATCTGATAACAGATTCGAAATTAGCGACCCCGAAAACCTACAATCTGACCACATTTGTTGAGAAGAAGCTACGTAAAAAATTATGAAGGTAAGGGTTAAAATTTGAGCCACATAAGGCAGAATATTAAAATAAACATTTTGGCATTGTCAAAGCAAATTTTTAGTACTTGCCAATATACCATTACACTTAATAAATAAAAATTAATTATATAAAAATTAAATATTATAACTTAATTTAAAAAGGGTATTCTAACGTCGATGCAACACAGTTTGTTTTCGACAGTGATTTTCTTCTTTGCCTTCCCATTACCTCCATCTTTGTCTAATTTGCGGGACTGTCAAACCCCCTGCTCCGAATGCGTTCGAAAACAAAAACAAATATGCAGTGCGAACTTCACGAGATATCGACAGTAGCCGAGCGCTGGTAGAATTTTGTTATGCGTACTTCGTTTCGAACTTCACCTATGTAATTTGTTTTTGTTTTTCGAGCATGCCGCGTGAGAGACCCGTGGATGTGGAGTTTTGGTACAGAAGAGTGAGTATACTGAGGTGATAAACGAAAAATTATTTACAAATTCTCCCAAAATAGGTATTATACCATGAGCAAGTTGTTCAAAAGCTTTTTTTTGAGATAATATACATTTTTGTTTTACGTTAAGCCTCCAATTAAATGGTTATACAAAGTATGAATTAATAATAGTAACAAACATAACATGGAGAACATAACCGGAAGAATAAACTAAACATTATTTATTACAGAGAAATCATATTTTGTTTTTGACTACTGCTGAAGCACTTGCGTTTTTTGCCTCCCTCTTGTCCAAAGGTCTTCTGGGTGACGCCTCTTCGGTCTTCTCCTGGACGTCGGGATAGCCAATGCAGCCGCTAGGTGGTTGGTTTGGGCCTGGAGCCGATCGTTGTAGCGACTTGAGTGGCGATTAATCTGCCTCTAATTGTGGGAACGTTGAGGTCGTTTGCGATGTCAACATTTCTCGCATACCAAGGCGCCTTTGTAATTGTGCCCAATGCTCGGTTTTGAACCCTTTGTACTCCCATAACGTTTGCTCTAGATGCAGTAGGTCATCGAACCACCACAATGGCTTTGTAGTGGAACACTTTGTTGCTGAGACTTAGCTTGCTCGCTGGCTTCAGCATCCAATTTAGCTTTCTTAGCTTCACGCGGCAAGCTGCTGTAATTTTATTGGTGTGCTGTATCCATGTAAGTCGCTTGTCCAGGATCATTCCCAGGTACTGCGCCTGGGGTGACATGGGGATGACCGTGTCCTGCAATTTAGCCCTAGGGAGGATTTTATGCCTCAGGGAAAAATTGCAATGCTGGGACTTGTTAGCATTGATGGATATGTTTCACCTGTTCGCCCACTTCCCATACAGGTCCAAGAATTGTTGGGTTTTCCTGGATGCCTCCAAACGACACGTCGAGTTTTAGATGTATGCTGTGTTATCAGCATACGTTGCCAGTAGGGTTCCCGGTTCTCTGGACAGACGGACATTGCTAGATCGACTCAGCTGTTGATGCTGATCAAGAATATTTAAACTTTTTATGGTCAGAAATACCGCCTTACCTGCGTTGCAAACTTCTGTATAAAATTATAATACCCTGCAAGGTTATAAAAAACGCAGCAGACGAGCTCTTGCTCTGAGCAGAACTTATTTTTCTCTCTTTTGTATTTTCTGGATTGTGTTGTTCGGTTTGAAAAAACGAAACTGACACACAAAGGCAGCCTGATACGAGCACTGTCGACGAATGCGCTCAGTAACTGAGCTTCAGCTACTGAGCAAAACAAGCCAAGTGGAAACAGAAACATACATATATAACGAGGCGGGCTCACTGTACCCCCTCTGCCTACCGAGCTTCCGAAAGATCGGCCGCTTTTGCGCTCCCGTATTTCGGCCCTTCGCGCACTGTCCATCGAGCGTGCCTATGTTCCCCGCTCTTCAGCACCCATCCTCCGCTCCTCGGCCCTCTGGAGCTTCCGCGCTCACCTCCTCGTGTGCTCCCGCGCCCCGAGCTCATGCTTCTGGACGGATACGAACTCAGTCGGACGCCGTCGATCTCTCGCTCTCGCTTTAGCGGGGTAAAGCGGAAGCACGGCTCTATGTTTAAGATAGGATTAGTTTTATGTGTGCAGCCGAATAAAGCTGATGTACCCAAAATTGGTCCCACGACGCCCCTGTCGAGTGCTTGGAAACACCCAAAGATTTTGAGTGGGTGTTTGCAAGTACCCGCGAAGCCCGGTGGTGAGTGGCACCCGACACTCAAATTTGTTGAGTGTGAGTTGAGTGCCAAAAATGCCACCCTTGAAGTTCTCTGTTTTCCATGTCAACTCGCCGTCCGAGTTTTCCGTTACAACAGCAGTTGAGGAATTTATATTTCTCCTCTTCGGATTTTTCCAATCGTCTCCGATTTGTGCGCCGCTCTCCTTCCACTCTTGCACATCAATTAGGTTGCGTCTTATGTATGTGCATACATATATGAGTTCATCAAATACATACATGCAAGGACATTGTTCACGCCAAAAGGGCGCCTATTTTCCGGAGGCAGTGTGATCCCGTACACTTTTTCTCTCTCCCTCTTCCTCGGGACTTTGAGCTTCCAACCCGCTCACATAAGCTAGGTTTAACGCTCTTGTTCTTAGTTAAAATTTCCTACTCCACAAATACAGACACACACACATCGCGCAAAATCCCGAAAGAATTTCTGTGTTTTTCTTATCAAGTGCATTTCAGATTAAAGTCGAAGAAACCCTCCGAAAATTTGGTCCATAAGAGCAGGCTAATTCCATTCCCAGCAGCTTCGGTGGAATAGCACCGCACTAGATATATGAATATTTCAATTTTTCTGCCGGTCATTTCTATGATATTGTCTAAATCGCAGTCCATTTGATCCTACGGCAGCTTCCAATTCCAAGTCCGATTTTTATAATCTTTTATCAAAAGTATAGTTAAATATATATTTACATTCGCCGCAAAATTAAACTTACAATATTTACACCAAATATAATTTAAACAAGGGCACAAATATATCGCTGTTGTTATTTTTAATAATTTAAAAAACACCCAAGAAATTAAAAAAAAAATAATAATAATAATAAATATATATATTCCTATCCTGAATATCCTACTATAAATAAATATCTGGCCAAAACCATCGCCACAGAAAAGCCGACTAAATTATTAATTTACTCTTCCCTGCTCTATCCTGAGCTGAGCTACATCGAAATAAACATAATATATTTATTGTCTCTACTCTGCTTTATCCCGAGCGGCGCTACCTGTAAGCATAGGCATTCATATACACATTGAAATGGCATACATAATCGACTGCAAACAGTTGCAAAACAGTTCTGCGTCAAATACAGCAGCGGTCAACTAGATAAGTCCAGGCAAAAAAAAATAATTTGTAAATTATTTTTAATAAAGTCCAACTAACTAATAAGGTTAGAAATACAAGTGCTCTTTCATATCCTTTTTAGTGTGACCGTATATGTTTCCAGCTAAGTGAATATTATTCAGTTAATTCGCACATCTCCTCAACTATAATATTCGGATTGGTTCATTAATTCCAAATTTAGCTTTGACAATAAATATTCCGATTAGTTCCATAATTCCAAATTCAGCTTCGACACATAAAAAACACAGTGTTACAAAATTGACAAAAGTGAATAAACTTTTGAAGTGACCTAGTAGAGATTGTTTATCTGG
>VNJU01010763.1:0-14473 GCA_008042675.1 Drosophila seguyi
CATCTGAGCCTGAGATTGAAGAAAACCCAAGCTCCATAATCAATCGGTGGCGAAAGTTGAAAGCCCTGCATCAGCAGTTCTGTGTGCGTTGGAAGGAGGAATACCTGAAGGAGCTCCACAAAAGGAACAAATGGAAATTCCCATCACAAGATCAGCAGGTCGGAGACATGGTCGTGATTAAAGAGGAGAACTTGCCATCCAACGAATGGCGGCTTGGGCGTATCCAACTGGTCTGCCCTGGCGTAGACGGCAAGGTCAGAGTAGCAGACGTGCTTACAACACGGGGCGTCATCCGGCGGCCAGTAGCGAAGATGATTCAGCTTCCAATGGGCGGCCCCGTTGATCAAAGTGACTCCTCAACAAGTTGATCCTTCCAACTGACATCTCGTTAGTCCTATCGTGATGTCATCCCACGTCGTTATGTGTTTTCGTCCATGTGTCTTGATCACTTGATCACACTTCATCTTTTCATATTCATCCTTTATATAGATCCGCAAATACCATGGCTCCAACGACCCACCAAGTTGCTCGCCGCCTATCCGGAAGCCAGATTTACAGGTGCCGAATCTGCAGAGGAGTCCACGCGCTGAGGAGTTGCCAGCGGTTTCTTCAGCTGCCGGCTGTGAAGCGGCTTCGCGCAGTACTTATTAACAAGCACGAGCACTCCAGTCGGTCATGTCGCAGTAAAGCGAAGTTCCACATCTGCAAGGAGGCCCCCCACACCCTTCTGCACATCCACACGGAGCATCCGCGCTCTTCGCGACCCCGACAGAAGTGCCAACCATCATCGGCTCCTCGGCCTCGGCGTCAGCCACAGCGGCGCCAACAACCGTCTCCAACAGGATCCCGACGCTCAAACTCGCCGATTGATGTGTCGCCATCCCGTAGCGCATCGACTGGCCCGTCGTGCTCGCCTATCCTGGCTCGCACGAGTGTCAGCATCCTCCCGACTGCGGCCGTGCTCATCGGGTCCGACCAGAAGCGGTTTGATGTTCGAGTCCTGGTGGATCCGTGCTGTCCTGTGAGTCGCGTCCACATATCCTTGGTTAAGGACCTCAATTTGTCCATCACGGGCATTGGCGACCAACGGGTGTGCGCAACCGAGATCCGCTCCAATGCGTCCAAGATGAGCAAGCAGCTGCTGATGCTGGTGGACGAACAAATGCAGACCCGAACGCCGTTACAGCCGCTGGATCCAAAGGTGCAAGACGCATTCCAGAATGTGACTTTGGCGGATGACCGGTGGTTCCACCCATCTCTAGTGTCGGCTGTAC
Organism: Drosophila seguyi; assembly: GCA_008042675.1. NCBI lineage: Eukaryota > Metazoa > Arthropoda > Insecta > Diptera > Drosophilidae > Drosophila > Drosophila seguyi. The sequence continues at coordinate 1,275 of VNJU01010763.1, forward strand.
TTGGGGCAGATATATATGCTAACCTGATGCTACCGGGTATCCTCCCGAGTCAGGACGGCCTGCCGATGGCTCAGAACATGACGCTGGGATGGATCCTTTCCGGACGGTGCTCACTCTCGTAACTCCGCGAGTCTTCCTCTTCCGAGGGGGGGAGAATGTTCATGCTGAACAAGCGAGGGTCAGCAGCCTCTCCAGGTGGTCAGCACTAATTCAAATGTACCGTTTTTACCCGGTTCCGAGGCAGCAACGAAGCCGCCATATATAGTCTGTAAATTACTCTCTCCGAATAAACCCCAAAGCGAAACGACGCGTTTATTTTATCCAGACTCCAAGCCCATTTTTTACAACAACATTTATTTGGGAATTCTGGGATCGCAGCTATCAGGCCCCGACGACAACAACGTGAATGTAAAATAAGCGAAATAAATGCACCGAGAGAAATTTCTAAAAATAAGGAAAAAATGTGTAAATAAAACTAAATGAAATTTAAAAACCTGTAAGAGAACAAAAAAAAATATATAAATGAATTGAATTATACTGAGAAAATTTATGGAAATAATATTATTTGGGAAAAATTAAGAGGAAAACAAAATGCTACCAAATTTAATTTAAAAACCTGAAATAAAAATGAATGTGCAACTAAGGAAAAATCGGAAAATAAACCCCCGATGGTCCAAAGGGTTTAGTTGTGCGAAGATAATATAACCGCGACATCTGTCTAGGGTCAGGCAGAGCCGACCGCATGGTTTAAAGCCCGAGAGGCGACCCAAATAATTATTCCTATTTATTTATTTTCCCGGCCACTCAAGGCGGATGCCATGAGTTGGCCCAAATACCCGTAGCCGCTAACCCTTTCGCTTAAATGCTGATCCAAATACCAAAGATTTTCTTTTTTTAACACAATAAGTAACCTGGTGGCTGACAAATCCCATCTCACGTCAGTCCACCGCGTCATCAAAGTCACCCTGTCCCCAATCTTTATAAATTTTTCTGTAAAGGACTTTGGCGGGACTGAGTTTTTATCCTGGCCAAAGAACTACTACACACAACTAATCTTTTGAAGCTCACATTTTTCATAATAAACGGCTTCCATAAAAACTTTCAGACAGACGTAATCTATACTGATGTCAGTAAAGCATTGGAATCTGTTAACCATTCTCAATATACGGACGCGTCTTGCCAGTCTGATTTACAGACCGATCTTAATCATTTTCAAAAATGGTGCAGTATAAACCTATTAAATTTAAACGGGTCTAAATGCAAGCTTATGACATTCTCTCGTGTCGCTCCCAAGCTTGCGATTTACACGCTAAACTGCTGCTCTTTGGAAAAAATCGCTTTAGTTAATGATTTGGGTGTCCGCCTGGATCCTAAACTCGACTTTATTGATCATATTTCATGCATGGCGACTAAAGCCAGAGGTGTGCTTGGATTTATTAAACGTTGGTCGAAAGAATTCAATGACCCGAACGTTACAAAATCTCTATATATTTTTTTAGTTCGTCCTATCGTAGAATATGGATCTTGCGTTCGGAGCCCACAGTATGGGGTCCACAGTAAACGCAAATCGTCTTTCTCTTCACAGCGAACGGTCGTGTTTTTGATCCGATTACTAAACTTTTTAATTCACTTCAGCCATTAGCTACCGCGCGTGCATGAGCTTCGTTTTGTGTTTTAATTTGTATTTTTACTTCACTTTTACTTTTAGTTTTGTGCCTTTCCCGCTTCTTATCGCTTAGGTTCCGTTTGTGTTTAGCTGCAGCTAAGTTCTCTTGTCCTCGCTATCTCTTTGAGTTTGGGGTTGAGAAGGAAATGAAATCCTTCACGCGCCATACCAGATCCAGATCCAGATACAGAAATGGATTTAGTGATCTGATGGTCAATTTTTGCAAAGCGAATGATCTGTTCACCGCGTTAGACACAGAAGCTATTAAATGAGTCGCCAAAGCGCAAAAAATCTTTTGCTGGTCGGCCAGAAATTTTGTGAATCCCAACAACCTATCATCGGGACTACCCGCTCTGCACAGCCCCCGACCAATGGTTTTGAGATCGTGAACAATACAAGATTCGGTAACCGAATGTACAGAGGTGGAAATGGCAACTGGTCCGCCTCTTATTTCTGTTGTGTTCGCTGCGGTGTCCCAAACTCCAACTCCTCAGGCTCCCATTGCAAACACTGTGCGGGGTCAGGCCAGATTACCGGCTGTTGGTAACACTGTGTTACCAAAGACCCTCACAGCTGTTCCACCATCGGAAATAATATTTGTTTCGCGGCTTGCTGACCTCGCATCGGAAGCTGTTCTTGCCTATATTCAAGGCAAAACCCAAGCCGAAAATTTAAATGTGGAATAGTTTTAATTTTCTTATATTAAAGACATTTCGTCTTTTAAAATTAGTGTCTCCCCGAACTTCTTTACCAAGATTTGCTCCGATGACTTCTGGCCGGAGCACGTTGTAGTTAAGGAATTCAAGGCCAAAACAAAGAAAAAGCGGCGAGCAAAGACCATCTCGACACCCTCAGTCCCAAAAAACTACAGTTTATTCACCGGGTCCCTATGGAATACCGAGCTGTGTACTCAGGTATTGTGCCGAGGCTCTGTGTAGCCCCCTTCTCATATTGTTTACCTTATCTTTAGAAACATCAGAATTTCCCCTTATTTGGAAGGAATCATTTATAATTCCTCTCCACAAATAAGGTAGCAAATCGGATGCTGGTAATTATAGAGGAATCTCTAAGTTGTCGGCAATTTCAAAACTTTTCGAGAATGTAATAACTCCTCATCTGCAGCATTTATGCAGGTCCGTAATTTCTCCATGACAGCATGGATTTATGAGGCGAAGATCAATCACTACAAATCTTTTGGAACTAACCTCTTTCGTTATTAGGGGTTTCCAACGTAACCATCAAACTGATGGTTTTTACACAGACTTTAGTAACTTATTACATCTCAACATCTCTATATGCAAACTGATGACATTCTCACGTGTCACTCCCCAGTATGCAACATATATGCTTAATGAATGCGCTTTGGAAAGAATCACTCTTATTGATGATCTAGGTCTTAGCTTTCGTTTTCAGAACATATTTTTTGCATGGTTAGCAAGGCAAAAGGCGTGCTGGGATTTATTAAAAGGAGGTCGAAGGAATTCGATTCTCCTTATATAACGAAGACTCTCTTTACTACGCTAGTTCGTTCTATTTTGGAGTTTGGTTCTTGTGTTTGGAGTCCTCAAGTTGGAGTTCATATCAACCGCATTGAATCCGTTCAAAAAAACCTTCTGCTTTTCGCCCTACGTGGCTTAGCCTGGGATGCCGACCTAAGATTACCGTCTTACGCTAGTAGACTTCTATTAATTAACCTACCATCCCTAGCTAACCGCAGAACGATGCTTGGTGTAGTCTTTCTACACAACCTAACTCACGGTGCAGTAGAGACCCCCCTCTTGCTAGGACAGCTCAACTTCCATGTTCCCCGACTAACATCCAGAACTTTTATCCCCTTAGCAATAAATCACTGTAGGAGGGAGTTTGAAGTACATGAACCCTTTAGGGTCTTATTACAACCGCCTCTTTGACTGTATAGAGGGTAGTGAGAGCCTCCCTCGCCTTAAAACTATATTGCTAGTATAGCTCGTAATAATGTATGAACCTAAAATTAAACTTTTCTCATTTTCTTTCACCTTCCTATATTTTACTTCTCACGCGTCTATCTAGAACGCGATCGTGCCGTACGTTGGGCGGAAAATGGGCGTATCACCCGCGCGCTAAAAACAAAAAAAAAAAACTTTTTACTTTTCGCTTTACGCAGCTTAAACTGGGATGCAAACTAGAGGTTACCCTCATAGGAGGGTAAAGTAGACTCCTCTTTATTAACTTACAACCTTTATCTAACCGTAGACCCATGCTTGGCATTACCTTTATTTATAACCTTATCCACTTGGGTCAGCTTAACTTTCACGTACCGAGTAGAAATACTAGATCCTATATTCCCTTAGTGCTGCGCGATTCAGCTTAACTTTCACGTACCGAGTAGAAATACTAGATCCTATATTCCCTTAGTGCTGCGCCATTCTAGAACGTCCTTTCAACTGCATGAACCCTTTAGAGTCTTATGTGCAAATTATATCGATTTGTACATAATAATTTCAAACGTAGATAGCCTTCCTAAACTAAAAACATTAATACTGAACCACTTAGTACGCATGCAAGCAAACAATCTGGCAGCACGCCAGTAGTTACTTCCTCGAATACCTTTTCTATATTTAAGTCTTTCGCGCATACTAGCTCCTAATAGGAATAAGCACGTGCTTGGTGTCATACGGGCAACTTGAATGTACTGATCTTAGTGCATCAACGTTCAGAACATATGAATATGTAAATTTCCTAACCCAGCACAGTTTCGGAGAGATACACTTACGTGGCAAAAATCAATTTTATGACAAAGTTTCGTAAAATTTTCATTATTGCATTCGACAGGTAATAGTTCAAAAGGTTTCCATCCAAAAAATGAATCAAATTTGAACCCTTTTGGGTTGCAAAAAAAAACAGGTTTTAAGAAAAATTCCGACTCTGTTTTTTTTTTTGGGTAAGATATGTAACCGACTGTCATGGTTATGGTCGAAAGGGTCATAAAATCTCGGTAAACCTAGGTAGAATAAAATTATAATATTTATTTGCACATGCAGGCATACCTGGTTTACCGAAGTTATAATTTTCACATATTTGTAAACTTTGATGAAATGTCAAAAATGGGATTACAAGGCAACAAAACCCATATTGTTCTTGAATATGTTCTTTATCATATTCAAAAAAATATCGGATCCCTCGACGTCCCACCCCGAATTTCCAATAAAAAATATACTTTCAACTCAGCGTAAAAAAAGGGGCGGTTTCGTGCAAGTTCTGCTATAAGCACAGTCGCTACGCAGTATGAAATGGTTTAAGTTTCAAAGAAAAAGATACTTTTAACTCAGCGTAAAAAACGCGCGGTTTCGTGAAAGTTGTGCTACAAGCACAGTCGCTGCGCAATATGAAATTGCATAAATTTCCAAAGAAAAAGATACTTTCAACTTAGCTTAAAAAACGCGCGGTTTCGTGCAAGTTCTGCTACAAGCACAGTCGCTGCGCAGTATGTATGGCGGGCATGCATTTTTTCCAGTATTGGCGTCTTGTTTTTTAAATCATGACTTTGTTACTGAAAAATTATCATCAAAATCATCAAAATTATTAAATATTGTAAAAAAAATGATTTTAAGTAAAATATTGTAAAAAAAGATCAAAAAATTTAACAATTTTAATTAAAATTTTTTGTTTGCATTTTTATTAAATTTTTTGTTTTTAAAAGCATTAATTATGGACCATTTATTCCAAGCTACTTAATAAAAAAAAATTTATAAAATAAGAAAAAATTTTAAGGAAATAAAACAACTCAACGTTTTTCGTAATTTTCTTTATACGCATACAAACATACATATCTCTTGACGCCCAAGAGAAAACTCATTGTGGCAAGACGTATTTTTTCTGCGCTCTGTAAGTGTATCCTCCGCGAGACAGTTCAAGTGCGCGCAAGACCCTGTGATATGCGGTAGTGCGAGAATCCCTGGGGCAGATACGTACCAAGTTCGGCTCCGGTTGGCTTTCCGGGCACCCAGAATCGCGGCAACGTAGTGGTGGAGAACACGCGTAGCCAAGGTCCCCACCCGAGGCCGACTCAAAGCTCAAATCCCATATTTGAAAACTTAAGCCAAAGTCTTAATACTTTATTTCAACAAAGAAATTAAGTTAAGCCGTCAGAATCCTATTTACACAGCTCCAGTCTTGGCATTTTCCACAGTTGGCTCCATTGGGGCAAAGAGCAGAAGGTCGAGGATCTGGCCACATTCCAACCTCTCCGCTGAGGCTGCGCCAATTCAAACGGGGCTCTGGGGACCAAGAAGCAACGGTATAACTCCCATCAGGCATTCGCTGGAGGAAATCCCCGTGCACCGAGGGACCTCAAAGAAGAGCAGGTGCCATGAGAAAGGCTAGGCCAACATGCGGGGTCGACGAGACTCAGGCATTAGTGGTAGCGAGAGCCGAGGAAGAGCTGCTGCTTAACTTTCAGCGCATGAAGCAGAGAGTACAACGCTCGCCTCCGGCGACCAGCACCGAGACGCACCCGGTGTCAGCGCCGCCGAAAATACACGGGCCGATATTTGTTTTCGGCGAAGGAGAAGAGGATATGGCCACTCCGAAGAGATGCCGGGATGCAGCGAGTCCTGAAGGGAGGCAAAATGGCACCAACAAGAAGCAGAGGGTCGAAGCAGATGCACCAGCTCTAGTTGAAAGACTGGGGCCAATACGAGATGATTACGAAGTTCACGGACACAAAGAGCAACACCAAGAAGGTTGTTCGCCATGTCACACATGGGACGATCGACTCGATGATCGCCATGAGGGAGCTGCAGCTCGAAATTTGTGATGCCCCGACCGGCGGCCACACTAATGGCTCTACAGCTTGTGCTAGCCAGCAGACCACGCCCACTCTGGCTGAAAAGTCCCTGGCGATCCACCAGAAAGCAGGCCGGGAAATGCGGCATAGTAGTAGGTCCAAGCGAAGCCGAAGGCCAAGATTCCCCAACCCAGAGCTGAGAGCAACGTGCATATAGAGGATCGTGCGCCTCGCAACACGATGGCCAAGAAGCAGCGCTCAGATAAAGTGTAGCGAAGGATTCTACGCAGATATGCTGAGGATTGTCAAGACAGAGCCCTCACTCCAAGGACTCAAGGACAGCGTCCAAGGCCTGCAAAGGACATCCAATGGGGGACTAATTCTAAGGATGCAGAAGCCCCTCGACCCGACCACGCAGCAACTGCAAGCGGCACTAAAGACAGCCATCTCTGGCAAGGCAGAGGTGGCAGTCATGCAGGAGACGGTCCGGACTGCGATCAGTGACCAGGACAACTTGACCAGTGCGGAGGAGGTCACAATAGCCTTATTTGCAGGAGAGGATAACGACATCCCAAGCGACGCTGCATTCAGGATGCGGAAACCGTTCGGAGGAACGCAGATCGCGACGGTCAACTTAAGACCAGAACATGCGATGAGGGTTTTCGTGGGGGCACCGGCCACGTGACCGGTCCCCTGTATTTATCGTTGGAGACGACACAGCGAGAACCATCATCCTTGATTCCCTGGCTACCCTGGCCTGCCTACTAAATGACGGAAACAAGTGCACGTAAAGCAAGGCAGGCCGGGAGTCAGTCATTGACCTGAATTTCGCTAGCCCGGTGCTTACCAGAAACAACTGCTGGGAGGTCACTGACCTTTTCACCCATAGCGACCATGCTGCAATTGTCTCCCATACTCGGTAAGGTCAGCCACGCCCATCAAATCGGGAGACAGTGTACAGGGTAAATTCCCTGAACGTCGAGGCTCTCATAGGAGATGCGGACATCTGCGCGGACATGATTAAGGCAGCCTGCGATACGGCGATGGAAAGCTCCACTAAAGGAGACAGAAGGCGATCAGTCCGCTGGTGTAACCAAGAGATAGCCACAGCCAGAAGCGCATGCCTCGCTGCCAGGCGGAAATGCCAGCGAAGCAGAGGACGCTCAACACATGAGCTGTACGAGTCCCTCTCCAAGGAGAGGAAAAAGGCCCTCAAGGTGGCCATCAGAGAAAGCAAAAACCAATGCTTCCAGGTACTTTGCGATGCGGCTGACCGAAGCCAGGCAAGCTCAACGACAATCCGTCTTCATGCCGGCCCCTTTGCATGCTGAACACGCTGTGGAAAATATTCGAGCGCATAATATGCATGAAGATGGAAAGGGAAATCGAGAAGCACGGAGTCCGGGCAAGCCACCAGCATGGTCTCCGGAAGAGGCGAAGCATAATCAACGCGAACCGAGAGGTGACGCAACTGTCAGCTAATGCGAAGGAGAACGACGACGGGGCACAGCCAAGAATAACTGCCTTGTAAGCACCCTAGACGTTAAAAACGCCTTCAATCCCGCTAATTATAAAGTAGTCTTGCAAGAGGTCTACGTAGTTAGCCTCCCCAATTGTATTCTGATAGTCTCTAGTTTGCTTCCCAGGTTATCGTGTTCACAGAAACCTGGTTAAGGCCTTTGAAATTACTACCGTAAAATATGATCAGGCATTGCCGATCTGTTTGCGCAGTTTCTTCTAACCACTTACTCTAATTCCACCGACTTAAATCGGACTTATTCTTACATCATGCCCAAGTCAAACTTAATTTTCAGTCTTAATTTAAGCGAAAGCTCTATTCTTTCAGATCTTCACCGTGTAAAGCCCGTTTATTCGCCTGGTTCCGACGGAATACCTGGCTGTGTGCTTAGGTATTGTGCCGAGGCCCTGTGCAACCCCTTTTTAAAATTAATTACCTTGTCCTTACAGACCTCTCACTTTCCCCTTGTTTGGAAGGAATCATTTGTTATTCCTCTCTACATAAAAGGTAGCAAATCGAATGTCAACTATAGAGGAATCTCTAAGTTCTCGGCCATCCCAAAACTTTTTGAAAAAATCCTTACTCCTAACTTGCAGCACCTATGTAGCTTAATAATTTCTCCATGTCAGCATGGATTTATAAAGCGAAGATTAACGACTACTAATCTTTTGGAGTTAACTTTCTTCATAATAAAGTCATTCCATAAATGATTTCAGTAAAGCATTCGACTCTGTTAACCATTCTCTTTTCTCTCGGAAACTCAATGATGATTTGGGTGTCCGCCTGGATCCTAAACTCGACTTATTGATCATATTTCATGCATGGTGAATAAAGCCAGAGGTGTGCTTGGATTCATTTAACGTTGGTTGAAAGAATTCAATGACCCGTACGTTACAAAATCTCTATATATATCTTTAGTTAGTCCTATCTTGGAATATGCATCGTGCTCCATCTTTATCTAACCGTAGATCCATGCTTGGCATTACTTTTATTTATAACCTTATCCACGGTGACGTGGAAAGTGCTGACTTGTTCGGTCAGCTTAACTTTCACGTACCGAGTAAAAATACTAGATCCTATATTCCCTTAGTGCTGCGCCATTGTAGAAAGTCCTGCGTCCAGTCCAGTCCAGTCCAACTGCGTGAACCCTTTAGAGTCTTATGTTAAATTGTACATAATAATTTCAAACGTAGAGAGCCTTTCTAAACTAAAAACGTAAATACTACCCCACTTAGTACGCATGCAAGCAAACAATCTGGCAGCACGCCAGTAGTTACTTCCTCGAACTCCAGTTCTATATTTTCATCTTTCGCGCCTACTAACACCTAACACGATCAAGCACGTGCTTGGTGTCATACGGGCCAATGTACTGATCGCAGTGCATCAACGTCCAGACAACCACTACAGCGTGATGGCATATTAGGGTACCTCACACAGCCGACTACTTTAAAGACCGTGTCTTGCTGTACAACTCAGACGCACGCAATCAGGAGTACCAAGGGACAGGAGGCGTACCCCAAGGCTCAGTCCTCGGACCTACGCCATGTACGACGGGATACTGAGGCTGACATTGCCTGAAGGCTGCTCCGAGGTTGGATTCGCAGACGACATCGCACTGGTCACAGTGAAGAAGCAACTGGCCGCCGTTTCAGCTAAATGCAGTCTTGTGATCGACCTGCTGATGTCCTGGCTTAGGGCTAATGGGCCCTCGCTTGCCGAACGCAAAATGGAAGCAGTGCTTATAAGTAGCAGAAAGGCCGTAGAGAGGGTGAACATCCGGGTCGGCTCGACCACCATCGAGTCTAGCCCGGCAGTCAAGTATCTTGGAGTTCTGATCGACCACCGACTGAACTAAAAAAGCCACCTGGAGTACGCAGCGGCCAAGGCATCCAAAGCCACTGCCGCCATCTCTAGACAGCACAGCAGGCGGGCCCATCACAGGACACGGTTGTTTCAAAGCATACCTACATCGGTTTAAGCGCGATGAAGATCCAGATCGGAAGCAACCATGGTCGCTCAGGACTTGTGGCAGGAGAAGTTGACTTGGTCATGCTTTCTCACGGCCCACGGCTCAATCCTGGGAATGAGCCGGTGGGTCCACCGTCCTTTTGTCGACGACTCCTATCGGGTTTGCCAGGTAAGGAAACCCTCCTTCTTCCGCCTTCACAGCATTGCGTACCACCTTCTGATCCGCCCGTGGGATTGAATTTCCGTGGAGCCGCGCGAATAGGGTGGCATCTTTCTTGGCCAGGAGATCTAGGGGAGGAGTCCCGGACCAGACCAGCGCCGCTTGGTCAGACACTGTTCGGAATGCGCTGCATATTCGCAGAGCGAAAAGCCAATGCGGCGGAAATATGTAGCCGCCTTGGTGCTGTCATAAGCGAGGTGCTCACGAAACGAGAGCCTTGTGTCCAACATGACTCCAAGATATTTGATAGCTCTGGACGAGCCGATCGATGTGTCGCCCACCTTGTTGTTTTCGGCCCGAGATAGCAGCTTGTCCACTACGACCACCGCAATGTCTCATTTCATAATAGCGGTGCTAGTACAGAACTTTGAGATACACCTCAGGAGAACTCAACCGATTCCGCGCCGTCGGGGGTGGTGAACTCCAAACTACGGTCCTCGAAGTAGCTGCTCATCGTCTTCGATAGGTATGGGCGGATTCCGAAGCTGGATACAGTTCCATATCGCCGTATTAAAGGCGTTACGTACGTCCAGCATTAACAAAAGGCAGTACTCTTTCAAGCCGCCTTTCCACCGGTTTTCAGCTATTGCCGACCTGCCGATGTCTACCACCTTGGATAAGGCATCGACAGTTGATCTCGCCTTTTGGAAGCCGGCCTGCGAGAAGATCGCCTCCTCTAGGCGTGTTCCTATTAGATGCTCAAGCACCTTTCCGGCTCCGTAGATAAAGCAGATTGGCCTGAATGATTCCGGGTCGTCCGATGTCTTTCCGGGCTTCGGCAGCAGAATCAGCCTCCGTAATTTCCACTTGGACGGTAAGACGCCCTCTGCCAAGCACCTCCTAAACAGCCTCGCAAAGATATCGGGCCGAAGCGACAGAACGAGCTTCAGGGCCTTGTTGGGTATATTATCGGGGCCAGCGGCCTTCGACGTTTTTACCTTTACGGCCGTCGCCTGTATCTCCTGCACCGTGACCGAGGTAAATTATGCCAGGGAGTCGCCGGCGATGGCGAATGTTGGGACGTCCATCCTTGGGAAGATATGATCCACAAGCCGATCGATGACCTCCGTAGCGATCGAGGCAAGCTTGGCGACTACTGTTCTGTATGCGCTGCCCCACGGGTCGTGGTCCGCCGAATCGCAAAGCTCCAGAAAGCACTTGGATTTGCTCGCCCGTATAGCGGTCCTAGGTGCTCTGAGGGATGTCTGATATTCCCGCATTTTGTCCAGAAATCGCGGTACGACCGCTGAAAACGTCGCCTGGCCCGGGCGCAGTCTCTCAGACCATCGGCTATGGAACGATGCCACCATAACACCGGCTCGCGGTGGCGGCTCTGGGGTCTCCTGGTTTGCATACATAATGCGCAAACAGCCTGAAGCTGCCGCATGGCTTCTTCCGCCATCTACCTCAGCGAAGCCAGAAACCTCCAGTCTCTCCATACATTCCGAAAACAGCTAGGCATTCAAGGGGTCAACCCTGTAGCTCCTTACTGGTCGCGAGAGGGGCCGTTCGTCATGTGGGTAACCAGGTTGGTGTAAATGGCTGCATGGTCGCTGGCTATGTAGATCTCGCTGAGCTCCCATACACACTGGTTGGCCAATAACAGCAGTATCTCCGACACCACCGGATTCAGCGCGGAATTTCTGACGCAAGGGCGGGAGCCAAGGCTGCCAAGGACGACGAGGTCACACATGGACGAGGAACACCGGAGGGGACCCCAACCGAGCGGAGTGAGCAACTACGGGACATCTTCAACGTCGTACGAGACAACGCCGGTCGCGCCGCAGCGGAGCAAGGCCGCCACTACAGCCTGCGCCGGAGGACATGGAGACCCCCGTGGGGTCGCTGGTGCTAGTGAGGCGCCACTCCTTACCGCGAAGTACGAGGGGACCTTCCGAGTCGCGAAGTTCCCTTCACCCAACATCGTACAGCTCCTCGTGCCCGGCAGCCCGGCAGTCCCCGGCGGAGAACAACGAGCCTAGACCATCTACCACGAGGGAGCGACAGAAGAAGAGAGCAACTAAAGCCTGGATCACGACGACGACGCCAAGGACACCAGCGTGTTCATCCGCAGCCAGAGGAAACCAGCCGGCCTATTTCTACGGGGGAGCCACGACGGCTCCAAGCTTGGGTACAGGGACCCGCCGGTTCGCCACCACCAGGACTGGAGAATTTCCCTTTCCCGGGGGACGAGGACGAGAAGGCGCCACCGCCATATTTTTACGGGGACGACAGGGTGGCAAACCTCCTTGAGTGTTTCGGAGACTTGCCGAGGGAACTCCTGGATGAGGTGGACCGTGAGGCGGGAACGCGGTCACCGCAGCACACCGGAACCCTTGGTGCCCTGTACGAATCGGTCTCGGAGGACGAAACCGGACCACGACCAGACCTCGGCGGGACGAGTAGTAGTGACAACGATGTCGTGGAGGTATACGATCCCCTTCAGGAAGACTACTACGGCTCATACCGCGAGCGCTGGCCGACAGGTCCCAGCCGCGCAAAAAGGGCCGCCACCGCCCTCCTATGCGGACATTTCCGGGCCGGGCACATACGCCGGATCCCTCGGGAGTAGGAGTAGGACGACCAGAAAACAAACACAAGCACATAGACCCGACAAAAAAAAACGGCATACGCCGCCACCAGGACCTTTTTCTAGGCAGGACTCACCCCGGACAAGACCAGCCGCTACGCGGCCATACCCCCACCCGGAAGTAAGGGGGGAATGTGAAGAAGTCACAATCCGATTCCGCGGAGATTTAATTTAAGACTATGGTTAAGTAACATAGTTAGGCCACCGACACGAAGCCAAGCACACACATAAACACACGTAGGCTAAGAACACACAATTACCCATGCTAAGGCTTAGTTCACACACACAACTACCCACTCTTGGAGGGAAGGTCGACGTTGGACGCCATCGAGACGTTGAAGGCGATTGCAGAGACGGCGATCGCAGGTACGAGGTGGAAAGGCGGTTCCAAAAGCTATTGCCTAGTGGTAACACTAGACATTAGGAACGCCTTCAACACCGCTGACTGGAGCCGAACGCTGGCGTGCCTCG
>VNJU01010765.1:0-29166 GCA_008042675.1 Drosophila seguyi
GTTGCAGAAGTCCCGCGCTGCGAAAGGGTAACAGAAACATCCCGAACATTGTCATAAATAACGCGACAATGACAACTTGTTTGCGCGGAATCGGAATTGGAGCTGAAGTGGCCATCGGGATTGGTGGGGGTAATGGCAGCGGCGGAGCCAGGGCTATAGCTATCCGACTCGGAATCGGAATCGCGGCCTAATGCAGCAATTGACGTGCGGCGTTTGCACCTAGCGAGTATTTGATGCCTCCGCCGGTCGGTCCCCAAAGAGGCGGAGGCCACCACATAAAAGTGGCGCGGCAATTGCCAACTTTGGTCACTGCCGGCGACAAGTGTAAAACGACTGTCTCCAGGAGCTGGAGCCGGGATACCTTGGGCACTCGGAGCACCAAGAGCTCCGCTCCTCCTGCTGGCACAGATCGCGACAGTGGGCCTGTGTGTTTATGGCAGCTGCCGTTTGATACTCATTCAAGTGCCGCCTAACATGATTTCGGTGTCATCTGCTTTTCAGCTTTAATATCGCCTGTTTAATGTGACATTTGCTGTTGCCGTGGCTGTTGCTATTGCTGCTGCATTATTTATGAGGTCCGGGATCGGATTCGGATTCGGACTCGTACTCGTACTCGTACTCGAACTCGGACTCGGATTCGATCCCCACATTCACCTCTTCCATTCGGTGGCACCGCATCGCCTCCCCGCCCGAATGGCATCTTAAACGTTTCCCATTTTTAATTTAGTGATGATTGATGTCTTGTCCACGTTGCCTTGACAACGACACACTTGACTCTCCGCTGGATCCCCTCGGATTGCTGCTGGGACTCGGATTTGGATTCGCATTTGGCTCGCCTGTGGGGATACGCAGCTGTGTCTTTGGCACAAAAGTCAATTAAGCGGCGATTTAAATGCTGCCAGGGTCAGGTCTTGGGAAAGGAGTGCCCATCCATGGGAAGCTGGCACTAGGATTATTGGGCCTTGTCTTGCTCTGGGATGTGGTCTGGGGTCCGGTCTCAAGTGGCCGCGGCTACGTGCGGCTGCCTGGCCCCGAAATGGAGCCCAGTGAGCGCCATTTGACCTGATTTTATTTGCACTATTTTACTTTTATTACTCACTGTTCAGTGTGCACCGTGAGGAATTTTACGACTTAATTCTGGATTGAAGAACTGTATAGAATGGACTTGAATAAATAAGTATAATACCTTATGATATCTTTTAAATGTTGGTATACGAATATTTAAGTTTAAGTATTTAAGAAAAGTAAGCGAAAGGTAAAATATAATGGATCAGTTCTTGGATTAGAAATATTGCTAGAAAAAATAGGGTATTTTTTTTAAGTGTCGATACCAGGCAGGAATGAATTGAAGTCTATTTTCCGACTTTGCCCGGTGCCCGGCAATGATGCGGAACAGAATACAAAATGAAATTGCATCCACAAATTGCCAGGGCGACGGCTGTCGACAATTTCATTTCTTTTCCACTGCCTGGGCTCGGATGCTGGAGCTGCTTCCATTTGGAAGCCGTAGACCAGTTCAAAAGGTTTGCCAAATTATAAATTAAAAGTAAATCGAATCGAATGCTTAGCCATTTGTCTCTGAACTTGAAAGTGCTGGCGATGTGAAAGCCGGCTCAGGGGTCAGGCCGCAGTCGCAGTCGCAGCCACATCTCCGTCCAGAGCTCGATCCGAGTTAAGAGCGCTGCAGGTGCATGCCAAATCCGTTTGTCAGCGTCGGCATCTCGGTCTTGTGTTTTCCCAGCTTGTTCTCATTTGCATGCAAACGGATCTGCTGCCGGAGCAGACTCCGATCTGGACCGGACTGTTCCGACCTGCCACAAGCCATGACGAACTACTTGACACCTGGACACCGGCCGGGCCATAAAGCATTTATCGCTTCGCGGGGGCGTTCCATTTGATCGCTGGTCTCGGTCTAGACCATGGCCATATCCCGTTCCGGCTGCCCCCCACTCCGATCGGCATTTCCATTGCCATTCCAATTTCAATTGATATTGATGGGCCAGCCAGGAGGCCAGCGGGCTGGATCCCGGCTAATTGCAATTGTCCCGAGGTCCGAAGACGACATCTCTCTTTTGGCTGATTTACGGCCGGGCATCGCCGCTTGATGAGCCTGCTGTCAGCTTTTAGTGCGTGCATCACTCATTGTTACAGTTAGAGAGCAGGCAACTCTAATTTAATTTAAATGCAGCCGAGCAGCCCGCCAAAGCGACACCCGCCACTGTCGCTCGTATGTCTGCCTGCAGCAGATTCAGTTACCACCAACTCGAGATAGTGCTGCCACGTTTTCCTTTCTCCAGAGAGGTCTGGAAATTTTTGAAAAGAATTTTCCGATTTTTAAAAACTTAGTTAATGGGTAACTCCCTAAGTTAAATTTCTAAATCAGATGCAATATTATAATTAAATTTATATTATGAAATTTTCTCTATGATTTATTGTTCTCCAAAGAAGGCATGTTCGAAGGGAATATTTTAAAGCTTCTTCATTTCAAAACAACTATTAAAATCTGCTCTGTATCTTGCTCGATTTACGCTATTTTAAAGACCAACTTGCTGCCAACACTGTTCCACATCCAAATACATCCACATCCACTTCCACGTCCACTTGGCTGCAGGTTTTCGAGTGTGTTTGCCTTAGTGGAGGTGAAATTTCGCCCAGTTGGCGTGGGCGGCTGCTGGTGGTGGCTGGTTGCCTGGCTGAAATGCCTTCAGCCTGTCTTTATGGCCGCCGTTTCAATGCGCTTTAATTTCTATGGCCCGGGCCAAGATTGCAATTCATTTCCCTGCCATTTGCCGTGCCGCGCTGACATTCAATTATTCCCATTCTCCGGCGACTTTCGGGTGCTCATTAAGCCAGCCTTTTGCAGCTAGGCAAACAAACTCTCCTAGTCGTCGTCGTCATAACTCGTCCGGGGTATTATCAATTGTCATCGCCGGATCGCAGATCACAGATCGCGGATAGCGCTTGTCAACGGGCCGGGCATATTGCCGCTAATTCATTCTGCCCGCTCTTATCAACAGCGCCATCAGCGCAAAAGCGAACATTTGTTAAACACTAAATGCACTTATTTGTTTTGCGGCAGCAGTAGTGGCAGCAGCAGCCCCAAGAATGCAATCAACATTGGCCACACAGCAACTTGCAACTTGCAACTTGCAACTAGCAACTGCGGCACCAGCAGCGGCACCTAGCTGACTGACTTCAGCCTGACTGCTCAGTGGGGAAGCTACTAAAATGAGGCAGTCCGGGCTCCAGACCCAGCTTTTGACTCCCACGTTTGTAATGGTGCATTGCACAAATTGCATTATTTGCACGCCGCGCAGTTGCACTCGCTGCAGCAGGAACAACAACAGTGGGTAACATACACTTTGGAAAATTATGTGAACATCATTTTTAGAACTAAAAAGTGTCTTCGATATTCGTAGATGGTCTATCCTAAGTTTATATTTTTAATAAAGTTGTTGAGCTCATTTTATGGTTAGACATTAAGGACTTATTTCTAATAAAAATAATTAAATAAAGTCCTCCGTTCTTGTGTCTTCCATGATAGTTAATCTGAACTACTCAAACTTATAATATTTACTTAATAATTCGGTAATAAATTAGTTATTTTGTATCAATCTATGTATACTTTATATGTATTTTTCTAAGTGCAGTGACTGACTCTTGTTGTTAGTATTATCATCAACATTGTTCTTCTTTTTTTTTTTTTGGTTTTAGGCTTTTCTTCCAACTCGGCAACTGCGGCACTTGACGCCACGAGAACATAAAAATGCTTTTCAGCACTCGAAATGATGATGACTGCGACTCGGCGGCAAACCGACGGACCCCGCCCCCCGCCTTGTTCGGCTAAACTACTCCAGTCAAAATAGCATTTTAATAGACGCAACAGCAACAGCAACAGCAACAGCACAGCAACTGCAACTGCAACAATAACAGCTCGACACGACGACCCAAAGCAAAAGCCAAAGTTGCAGCCAAGTCAGTGAACATGTGAAAATACTTTGGCTCCGGCGGAGATGGAGCTGCAGCTGGAGATGGAGCGACGAAGGAATTGCCAGCACACGCTTTTCTAATTTAAGAACCTTTCGCTGCATGTCCAGAAATTTGACATCAACTTGCCGTTGCCGCTGCTTTGGCCAAATGTTATCTAAGCCGCAAAACGGAATCCAGTTAGCTGCGTCGTCAGTCGGAAGAGCAAACAAAGGCGGCCCACAAGGGGGGATCTACTTGAGCACTTGACTTGCCCCATTTGCTGGCGGGGTGGGTGTTGCTGCCGCTGCTGCTGCTGCTGCTGCTGCTCTTGATGTAGCTGGTGTAATGAGCAACCACTGCAACTGCTGCTGCTGTTGTTGCTGGCAAGTCAAGTGCCCATCATGACAGCTGCGAAAACGCGGCTAGACGAAGATGATTTATAATTGTCATAGACTTCCTGGTTTTGTTGTTTGAACGGGGGATGAGTGAGAAGCCGAGCACTGGCAACCTGCCAGACAGCACGATCATATTCATATCCATGGCAGATACATTTCAGCACCTGCTCCATCTGATGATCCTCAGGTCCATGGGGGAGCCTGTGGCTGGAGAATTTGCACCTTCAATGTGATGGAATGTGCTGGGTTCAGCTAGCATTGGGTTATCAGTGCGAAAAGTGTTACTTACTCCTCCATGAGATTACTCTGAATACTAAAAACAAGCACTGCGTCCATTTTTAGATAAATGATGCTCATAAGAAACAGTTTAAAAAATCCATTATAAGCAATTAAGCGGATAAAGCTTACTTACCTTTCAATAGAAGCTCCAGTCATTTTGGTGTGACCTGCACTGGCTGACTCACACTGCGACAGTATACTCTAATTATATTTTAATGATAGATTTTATAAACCGTACACAAAATGGCATCACACCAGAGGTGCAATCAAACCCATTTGTAGCTTGTTCCCGGATCCATGCGAGTCCGGACCCAAATAAGCACAGAAAACTCAGTGGCTCCTATACGGCTTCCTTTGCCTGGGAGCCGCAGTTCCGCGTCCAACAATAGCCACCGCAAATGGCCAAGAGAGGCAGCAGCCGAGCCGACTTATGCAACTCAAGTCGGCCAGGCAATGGCGGGCAATTAATTTAATTGCAAACGGCATGAGAGCTCGCCACGCCCTGAATTTATTTTAATTAGCCCGATATTCGCTTCATTATATTTACATACATCAACTGCAGCTCCGGCGAGTCAGCGGAGCGAAGCGCTGCCCAGAAATAGTTCGGTCTAATAAGTGGCATTTATAATTTTATTGACTGCCAGGCCAACCCAGCGAAAAATATAAATAAGAAAAAAAATTAACCAAGACAACGGCGACAGCTCAGCGGAGGAAAAGATAGTGGAGCGATCCGATCGATGACGGCGAGTTCTGAGATTCGGTTTTGAAATCCACTGCAGCAGAAGAGCCGCGGGCTGTGAAAAATTTGGACATATGCAAGTCTCGCTTTTTTGGCCGGGGTCGATACAAAATTTTTCGACATTAGTTGGCAATTTTTCTGTTTTTTTTTTGTGCCCAAAGCTGTCACGCCGACGGAACGACAAGGGGAAAATGCAGAAATGTGAGAAATTTGGTTTTGCAAAGGAGGACTTTAAATGCACTTACCTAAAAATGTATCATATAATTAAGATTTATATGAACTTGGAACACAACTTAATCTTTATAAGCTGTGATTCAAATTGCCTTAAATATTTATTTCATAAAAACTTTGTAAACTTCGATTTAAGTTATTGGTATATTAATTAAATCACTTGAACGCAATACTCGTCATTTTAAAGCTAATAATTTCAAGAGTCTCTTTGTGCCAGTAAAATGACACATTTCCTTGGAATTTCGATCAGACCCAACATGATTTGAATTAACCCCTGGGACAGGGTATGCACACCCGAGAGCCCCAACACATTTGCCACATTTTGACTTCTCGTCTGAGGGCGCTGTTTGTTCCGCTGGCCGAGCAATGTTTGCTAAACAGGCACACTTCGAGCCGGATCGGATCTGGGGTGGCCTAGCCGGATCGGATCGGATCGGACTGGGCTGGATTGGCCCCAGACCCTGACATATTCCTCGTTGACGGCGCACGACTTGGTCCTGGGACGACGGACTACTCCCCGGAGCTGATCCGAGGCGGATCGAGGGCATCATTATGATGTGGCTGTGACGGGTGACGGGAGACGGGCGCCGGGTGGGCCACCTTTCGGGAGGGGCGCTGTGCTTGCCACCAGCATTTGCAACATTTTCATTTTCGTTGACTGTCATGTGGCACATTTATCGGAAAGTGCCCACTGACATTTGGCCAGCCACTTGAACTGGGTTAGCCGTGGAGCTGCAGCTCCACGCTCATTAAGTGTATTTGTTGCGAAAAAAAATAAAACTGGGAAAAAAATTGTTGCTCGCCCCAGGGGCATCTTTTGGAGCTCGTAATCCGGATTTCTCAATACGCAATTCCGTGGGAGATTTTCCCGATTGAATTGGGCAACGGATCGGAATCGGATCAATCAGAATGACCAATTACAGGGCGATCGAGTCGCAGGGCGGTCCGGGCCCTAATGAGTGCCGGCCGTTAATTATGTTTTTAATGAGCTGGCAAATCAATTAGCGCCCGCAGCCAGCTAACAAATGGGGCTACAAATGAGCCCGGCCCAGACCAAATCGCTTTGGTTTTGACAATTGCAGCCGAACTACGCCCAAACGCGGACCCCAATCTCTGATGTAATCTGGCCAATTGGCGTCGTTGGCCTGAAATATGTTTTATCGCATTTATTATCAGCTGCACCAAATCGTCTATAATTGAAAAACTGTTAACTAGATTAGCTGCCATTAGATCGGGCGTTGGGGGCCAGCCAGGCCAAGCTACGTCGCTCCGGATCCAGATTCATATCCAGTTTGTGGCCATTTAGCCGGTCCGCGGTGGGAGATAAGTCCAGCCATTCCGCCGGCCAG
The DNA here is from genome assembly GCA_008042675.1 of Drosophila seguyi. Classification (NCBI taxonomy): domain Eukaryota; kingdom Metazoa; phylum Arthropoda; class Insecta; order Diptera; family Drosophilidae; genus Drosophila; species Drosophila seguyi. The sequence goes on from VNJU01010765.1 coordinate 6,963, forward strand.
GCCGTAATCGACTCGGCCAAAATGGCGCTGACCAGGTTCATAAATAAGCTGCGGCTGCCCCAAAGGGACATGCCATCCATTCTCCGTTTTCGAATTTTGTTTATTTATTTAAGTGCCTCCAAATCAGCCATTGCTGGCTGCTCTTTGAAATCTAATTAAGTTGTTTAAGTGGAATTTGTGGCCATAAAATTATGCAAATCTCTGTGCGCCACCGCACTTCACCCCACTGCCACTCGATAGACACTTCGCGGATGCATATTTGCATTGGTAATTTGCACGCCAAAAGCCCACAAGGCCTCGAGGGGCCCGCGACTCTGGGCTCGTAAATCATAAGTGGGTGAGTTACGGTCCGTGGCTTTTGTTTAGTTAACCACCGTTCAAAATTGAGAACTATTGCGTATAACGATTTGGATTTCTTTAAGTATGCCCACAGGCAACTAAGTTCATATATCCTTGATTGATTTTCGAAATATTACAAAAGTTAAAACAAATTTAAATCCTTGTTAGGCTGACAGATCTTCACTGCAAATCACATACCCAAACTGTTACCACGATGTCTTCCGGAACTACTTCCTGAACGTTGAAGCATAAACTAGGCAATACCTCAGGCTATACACCTCAGTATCACATCTACCTGACATGGAAGAGTGAGAAAGTTTGCTGGCAGACAAGTTCTCAGGCTCGTGGAAAGCCCTGAAATGTGGTCATCAAATTCGTTTTTTATTTGCCACTCCACATGACTGGCTTGGACATCGTTTGGTGCCCACACAGGCACATAAAGATGTCAACGCTTAACTTATCAAGCGCACAAACACGAGGCCCAAACGCCAACGGCTCGGATGAGTGCGACATCGTTGTTAATACAATAAAACCACTGTAATTTCTGCCTCAGTCTGGGGTTTATTTGCGTGTCTGGCTGCTGCCGGTCACAGAATACAAGTAGCGCCCACCGCTGACCGTTTATCAAACAACAATAAACTGTAATTTATGAAAAATGCCTGTAAAATGACGATAAAACAAGTGCCACGACCACGACGACACCGCCGAAATGAAAATGATAATGATGATGATGATGATGACATGGACATGGCTGCCAGTCTTGTGCGGAGCCAGCAAGTGCCGGTGTGCAGTGCATCTGAGCATCTGCCGCATCTGCAGTGGGTGTGCTCTGTGCGCAGCGGAATGGCCAAGAGACACAACAATTCATTTGACCGGCATGCCAGTCGGGGGTCGGATGGGGGGTGAGGGTGAGGGTGAGGGTTCGCGGGGTTCCCGAGTTCGCCGATCCCCAGCTGCATCTTCACATTTGGCCCGGGCACCTGACCATTGTCAACACGCTGGTTACTTGTTTGGATCGTCAGCAATTGCATTTGCATCTGACTGCAGACTGTGAGACATTGGGGTATATTGAAAGAACTGTATACATCATACATTAGTTTGTTTTATTTTTAAAGAAACTTAATTTTTTTCATAATATTTAAGTATGCTTTACTAACTTTCTAGTTTTAGACAATTCTTATATTTTTTTATGAGGCCTAATAAATATTTTATTACTCCTCTCGAATGCTTTACTTACTACTACAGGATACCAACTGGTCGAGCATACTTCTCTGCAGCATTCTCATTTGTTTATTTGGGTCACTCTGGCGACAGGTCAGAGACATGCCACTACTTTGTGCCACGCAACTTTTGCTTTCGAGCGTTGGCGCGAGCTCCTCAGTATTCAGTTTAAGGCATTGTGTTTCGCGCTTGCATTTAAAATGAGGGCTCCAAAGGGTTCTGCAAGTCAGCCCTTAAAGGCGCTGACACCACCAAATCGCAGAGAACAAAAGAAGCCAGGCCTTAAAAGCCGGGCCCAATCCTTCGACGGGCTACTATTCAAGCATGTGGCGGCAAGTGAAGTTGGCACAGACCCCGAATTTGCCAGGTGCTGACGCTTTCCACCGCTTTTGGGCGCACCTGAGGACTGAGCTCCGGTTCCGGACATTGCTCTTCTATCGCTTAGACTCCTGCGAATGCTGGTTCGACGGAATCCTAGGAAGTGATAATCACACATCTATGTTGTGGAGCGAGCAGGAGTACCCACACTCTCTAAGGCACCGACAGAACATGGACATATTAGCAGTGGCTTGCCTAAGAGCATCACAGTACAAGGAAGTTCTGAGCGCATTGAGCATAATGCTTGACCAAATACGCAGTATGCCGGTGGTGTTGCAGCTCTGTGAAGAAGACGAGTCCAGTCAGGATCAGGACTCAGCTGGGATAATATTCCGGCTAAGTGTGCAGCTACAAATGTTAAACGTACTGCTGCTTTCCTGGAACTTCCCCATATCGACGACATTCTACGCCTACAAACTGTTTCCAAAATTTCAAATTACAAAACAAATTTATGATACGCATCTCACGTTATTTCCCTTTAAGCTGGGAAACCTTCAGGGACATCCTATACAAACCATGCCAGACAACTCCGAGCCGCATACCATAGTGCAGAGAGCCTTAAATGGGACATATATCATCTCCGGACCCGTATGGCAGTTTATGAAGGAATTCGTGCGACATATAAATGGCAGCCTGGAGCTTTACGGTGAGCCCGTCATTGGACAGACTCTGAGATATGCCCAGGTCCTGGACCTGGTACGCAACGGTACTATCGATATCGCTGCCAGCTTGAGACCCCACGTACGCCTGCAGCGCGATAATATGCACGTCTTCAGCTATCCTTTGGTGGTGGGGGATTGGTGCACGATGCTGCCCATGGAGAGGGTGTTGAGCTACCACGAGGCGCTTACCCGACTGATGCAATCACAGTTCACGTGGCTGTACGTGCTGCTGCTCTACGCCGTGCACTGTCTTGTGGCCCGGAGAGGACAAGTCCGCCATCGATTGTTTCACCTTAAGAAGTTCCTGACCCACCTGACGCTGCTTTGTTTTCTGCAAGCCCAACTGTCGGCCTTCATCATCGATCCCCAGCAGGAGAATCACATAGCCAACATGCGCCAGCTTGAGAAGTCAGGTCTGCGCATTATGGGCTTCCGGCGGGAGTTTCACGAGTACCCCATTGATATGAGGAGCAGGTACGCGTCCTCGTTCCTCCTGCAGGATGTCTTTGCCGACATGGCCAAGCACCGGAATAAATTCAACAGCACCTACGGGTACACGGTGACCTCTGTCAAGTGGCAATTGTACAGGGAGGCCCAGAGCCACTTCCGGCGACCTCTGTTCCGGTACTCCCAGGACATTTGCGTGCAGAAGATGTCCCTCTTTTCGCTGATTCTGAAGAGTAATTGCCTCTACCGCTACCAGTTGAAGGCATTTGTAATGCGTTTACACGAGGGAGGACTTGTGGATTACTGGTACTGTCGCTCTTTTTACGTAATGGTCAGAGCTGGTCGTCTTCATTTCGAGGACCTGAGCACTGCCCACCAGATCCGTTCGATTCGCTGGTCGGAATGGAAGTACGTGTAGGCGCTATATGGAGCTGGGCACTTAGTGTCTTTGGTGGTCATCGTTATTGAGCTCACCATTCATTATGTCAATGTTTGGCTACGCAACCTGTGAGCGTATGTGTATTAATTAGACAAATGCCTTGTACAAATAAAGTTCAGTTCCGCACTATTTATACTAGGCAGGTACCAAGTAATATTATATTTATATTAATAATAATATAATAATATAAAGAATTGTCAGTCTGCTGAAATGTCGTCTCGTTTACTAATGCTGTAGTCAATATACCAATGTAGCAATGCTTATAAGTCGCGCTATTAAATATATAATCTGTGGATGTCCAGCGAATTTTTCTATTTGGAGAAATCTGAAAAAATTCAACTCAGGGTCCCTTTTTTATATATCATGCCAGGGTGTTATAATTTTAGTAAACAGCTTGCAACTGAGTGAAGCAGCCGTTTCCGACCTTATAAACCATATATTTTCTTGATCAGCATCAACAGCTGAATCAATCTAGCCGTGTCCGACCGAAAAAAAATGTTTGCCATTTTTTTCAAAATTTTCAAAGAAATTTTCATAAAAATTGTCAAAAATTTACCAAAAAATGTATTTAAAACTAAGTATGCAGGTTTATTAACCTAAAAAAAACTAACACAGAAAACTTTTCCGAATTAAAATAAATGCTTTTTTGGCTAAGTTATGGGATTTTTAGACTTTGATTTGTAAACACATTTTTATTTAATAAATATCGATTCAAAGAATGCAAGTTCTTCAGGTCTTTTTGATGACCAAACACCAGTGATTGCTTTAAAAATCATAAATATTCTCATTTGATATTGGTATCTTAACTTAAATAATTATTAATTTCTGGGATAACTGGTTACACGATTAAAAATGTTAAAATATTTCTTCTTAACTTTAAATATTTGATATATAACTATTTATTTATTTCAAACCACAGATTCATACCCTTACTGCAAGGGTATAAACACATTTATCATATAGTGGTGGGATCAGTTAATATATAAATTACATATTCCATCGTTCAAAGGATATGTCACCATTTCTGAACGACCCACAACTTACGAGCCGGATTAGCCTGCCACAGAAGTAAATAAAAACCTTGACAAAACTTAATTTCCATTAACTTTGGGGAATGTTTTTGTTTGGTTAATAAAGTTGAGTGCGTGGAAAGGCAAAGGAAACCCAATAAAACGCCAAATACATTTAATGTCCTCCTCATACTGGGGTACGACGTTGTTAGTCCGCCAAGATGTCTCAACTCAGCATTCACACTGATTTGGTGTCGCGGATAAGTCACGGTCCGGAGCTCAACAGTATTTTCTTTTACGCACCCATGGGAGGAGCTACATGCCACCTCGAAGACACACTCTCAGCTGCAACCTCGGGACTTCCACTGGTTATATGGTATTCGGAAATGACTGTGGCTCTTAATGGATTCCTTAGCGAGGGGACCTTGGTCTTGGCTTGTCTGCCAGGACTGCGATGGCGGGATCTACTCAGCATTCTGTCTAGGAGCCTGAAGTATCTCAGACAGGTCAAAATACTCATTGAACTGGAGGGAGGCAGAGATTTTATACTAGTTCGTCAGCTGCTTGAATTTTGTCAGAGCCAAGACATGATTAATGTGATAGCAATTTTTGGCGACTTTGCCATAACTCGAGCGGTGTACTCCTTCGAGTCTTACCCAATTTTCCGAATGTTGAACCACTCTTTTGCATTGGACTCTCCAGTATTTAATCTTTACCCGGACAAGATGAAGGACCTCCGCGGGGGTCAAATTCGCACCATACCGGACTACTCCGAGCCAAATACCATTCTTTACGAAGACAAACAGGGCGATAGACAGATCCTGGGCTATTTATGGGACGTAATGGAGGCGTACGCCCGAAAACACAATGCTCGGTTGCATGTGGTCAATAAGTATGCGGATGGCAGGACCCTAAACTTTATCGAGCTCTTGGACGTGGGCCGAAGCGGTATTGTCGATGTAGCCGCCAGCATTCAGCCATTGTCAATGGGCTCACAGGACCGCTACCGTGAGATGTCCTACCCGGTGGACATGACCAGCTGGTGCACAATGCTCCCAGTAGAGCGCGACCTCGATGTGTCCGAGCTACTCTCAAAGGCGGTGCCGTACCGCACCTTTGCTTTTCTGGTATTGCTTTGGATTTGCTACGAAGTGTTTCGTGGACGTTGGAGGCGACATCACAGGCTGCAGAAGATTGGCTGGCTGCTGCTGGCCACGATGCTCAGCTCCAACTACTTGGGCAGACTGATAACCTATCTGGCTAGCCCTCCCTCCGTGCCACCGATCGATAGCTTGGCGGCCCTAATTGAGTCCCCGGTGCGCATCTTCTCCATTCGCTCTGAGTTCTCCTCCATCGAGTTCACCAAGCGCACAAAGTACTCTGCGGCATTTCGACTGACCTATAAAGCATTCGACTTGATAGCAAAGCGTAATTCCTTGAACACCTCCTTTGGCTATACCATCACCCACACCAAGTGGAAACTGTTTGAGGAGCAGCAGAAGCGCAGCTCGAGACCGCTTTTCCGGTACTCTACGTCGAAGGATTTGTGCTTCTACGAGATGGTGCCATTTGGCTTTGTCATTCCGGAGAACTCTGCGCATCGCGCTACCATGCACCACTTTTCCCTGCAGCTGCGGGAGTCCGGGCTGTTTGATCTTTGGGTATCTCGGGGCTTTTCCTATATGGTAAGGGCGGGAAAGATGCACTTTGCAGACCTGAGGGAGCACTACAGGGCCAACACCTTGCATATCACAGATCTGAGAAATGTATTTGTAGTATTCGGTGTTGGGGTTGTGGTCAGCCTAACTTTTTTTGCCTGTGAGCTAATTGTAAACTGGATAGTGATATGGTTGGGCTTTTAATTGAGTTAACTAAAAATTCTATAACTGTTAAAGCTCTTTCCGAAATAAATATATTTATGCCCAAAATGCACCATGAGAAACGCATTTACTACGGTGTTGGGATGTTAATTAGCCAGCAGTTGTTTGCTGTCTGTCAGGCGAGTGACGTCCTGACTGAGTCCTAATTGTCCTCGCGGCAATTACGGCGATGGTGTTCGATAAAACTACCCCGTTCCGGTAAACGCCATGAGAGCCCCCCCGGCAAATAAAGACAAGCTAGGACGAACAAATAGAAACTTTGGGTATTATTTCGTGACGGTGACGAGGGTTCCAGTGTTCCCGAATCGGAATGGGAGACAGAAGTTAACAATGCTGTTGTGTGGGCTCCTACCGTCTTACACCTTCCAGCTTGGTTATTTGCCCTGGGAGAGCAAATAAAATAAATGCAAATTGCCTCCTACGAAGTTACCGCAGAGGCACGACGGGCACCTCGAAATGAGACCCCAATCGAGGGGAGATGAACCGCCGAAGCACTCAACCGACAACCGCAGCAGATCCGGCAAATTATTTAAGAGCCTTGGCAGCAAACACCAGCAAATTGTGGCCTAGTGGCAGAGTTGGGGAATTACGGGGGAATTCTGTGTTAGACATTTGCTTCTTGCCTGTTGGTAGGACAACGCAAAATCTGTCTGTGTCTGGGACTGAGTCTGAGTCGCTGGCCCGTTTTGATTAACATAAGCGAATAATAGACTTCGACTGCCAGCAACGTGAACAAATTTGATTTCACGATTTTGCACTATTTACCCAAAGAAGCCAGCAAACCAACCAACACCTGCAACTGCAACATGGGCAACGTTTTTTCGTTTTTGTTTTTGTCATTTTGACAGCTGAAGATGCATTTTCGTTTCGTTTCGGCTGCTGTCAATGCTGTGTTGCAACATTACACATCTCAATTTCAAATGCCGTCTAGTTAGTCATTCAGCAGCAAATGAATCGGCTGGTTGGAAAACCCATTGGATAAATAAATTGGCCCAGTTAGCATGTTTACTTTTGGGATTTTCCCGCACAAGCGGTCGAAACTCGATGTTTAGATTTGGGTCTTGGGCTGCAACAATTGGCACGCCAAGAGCAATTTATGACACACAAGAAGCGCCACGATTTGGTTGACAAATTTCCCCAGACACGAAGCTCAGAGAATGAATTATGTGGCCGTGATCGACTGGGAAACAAAGCCAGAACCGCTGATCGCGCGGGCCAAGACCCTCACGATATGTGAGACAATTTCCCGGGACAATTCGTGCCCGGGAGAGTGCCGCCAGCAGTTGACCCAAGAGATGGCAATCCGAGTGGCGGGAGGCCGCCTATAATATGCTGCAAATTATTAAACGATCTGTCCCACCGAAGGTCAGCCAAGTAGAAAACACGCGTGCGCGGCCGCAAAACTTTCTCCGCAAGACGGATGCGAGGGTGTTGTCAGCTGCCATGAAGGATCAGGCTTAAGTCAGACTCGACCATAAAACCCGATGGCTGGCCAAAGAAACGCCGCCTTAACTTTGAATGGCAGCCGAAACAAGTCGGGAGCCCCGATCCCCAGCACCGAGCAGTGAAGACCCTTTCAAGGAGAACGCTGTTGGGAAATAATATTCTAAAAGTTTATATTACTTTTCCTTACAGAACTAAATGAATTTATATTATCAGAATGGATCCATAGATACTACCCAAATAAATGTCCCCAAAATATATAGTATTTCAGGAGTGCTCGCCAAAAACAAACTTCCCTTTGGCAGGGCAGACGTATGAACTCAAAAATATTTCGGCTTAAAAATTCTACAGCTGCAGCTGGCCCTCTGGGTTTGGCCTGTCGTATTTTCTCTCTGTTTCTCTGGTTTTGTTTCGCTGCATTTTGTTTTGTTTTTGCCTGCGTTGCGGTTGCCTTGCCCACAAGTTAAAAGGTCAGGAATTTATGGATTTTACATGGCTGCAGAGACATTTCCAGATACGAGCAGTCGTAACTTTGGCAAACTGCGACTCGCCTTGAACCCTTGCCGGTCCGTTGGGAGCTCATATGCTTCGCCCTGATAATCGCTCAGTAAACTTTTGATTTTCGCCTCGCAATTGTTCCGGGTAATTATGAGCGATAAGCGTTGATAGACGCTTTGTGTTCCTAAGCAAACACTGCTGGACGAAGAAGTGTCCTGCCTCGAGTCCATCAGTCCTTTAGCCATGTTGGCCAACTTCAGTCTGGCTCCCGCTCCCGAGCTGTTCGATCTATACGGCCTGTTCCTTCCGTTTATGGTTCCCTCGGAGACCACAGTGTTTTACTTCAATCCCTCGAGTCCCAGCTGTCATTGGGAGCTACTTCAGAGGGATAGACTATATAACCATCCACAAATAGTCTGGCGGAAAGAGGAACCCTATCCGAATCTGTATAAGCGGCACAACAATCGCCTGTTTGTATTGGCCTGTCTGTCAAGGACCGCTTACGAATGGCAACTAGAAATTCTGGCCAGCACATTGACCCGACTGAGGTCGTCGAAGATCCTAATCGAGATGCAGGGCGAGGAAAGCTCCTCTTTGACCTCACAAGTCCTGTCGCTCTGCCTACAGCACAGCATGCTGAATGTTGGCCTGCACTTTGGATCTCTCAGTGTATTCAGCTACCAGGCTTTTCCGTACTTTAAGCTCATCAAGCAACATGTTTCCGAAAACACCAAACCTGGCTTCTTCACCAACCAGGTTGCGGATCTGCGGGGCTACCAGCTGCGGGTTCAACCGGACTTGTCGCCTCCGAACTCCTTTCTTTACCGCGATGCGCGGGGCAAGAATCGGACGTCCGGCTTTATGTGGCAGTTTATATCGACGTTTGCTGAAACCTTAGGAGCTGGCATTGAGATCCTGTATCCCACATGGCCAAAAGCGAAGGTCTCGTCCAGCGAATACATGTTGGAGTTCACGCGGAATGGCAGCTCGGACTTCGGGCTGACCACCGCTGTGATTGGGTTCAAGCACGAGGAGAGGTTTCGTGACTACAGCTACCCCATCATCTACTGGAACTGGTGTACCATGTTGCCGATGGAGAAGCCCCTAAGTACCCACTCTCTCTTTGGTCATGTTCTGAGCTTTGGATCGGTTATTCTTCTGGCGGTGATGTATCTCTTGTTTTTCCTGCTTGTTCCTGCTTTAATGAGATTCCTGGGACTTATTATCCGCGACAGATTGATGCACCTATCCTCGAGACTCTTCGTCTTGGTGTTGATCTGCGGCTGCTCCGCCCAATTGCTCTCCCTACTGATATCTCCGCCCATCCGACATCGCATTCAGAGCTTTGACGACCTCCTGGCCTCCGGGTTGAAGATCTTTGGGATGCGCAGTGAGTTCTACATGCAGGATGGTGGCTTCCGGGCCAAGTACGCGGCGGCCTTCCACCTGACGGATAATCCTGACGAACTGTTCGACAACCGGAACTACTTCAACACCAGCTGGGCCTACACCATCACCTCGCTGAAGTGGATGGTGATCGAGGCTCAGCAGCGGCACTTCGCCCGTCCGGTGTTCCGGTTCTCGGAGGACCTGTGCTTCAGTTGGGCTTCTCCCTGCGGCCTGCTGATCGCCCAGGAGTCCGTCTACCGGGATCACCTCCACCACTACACCCTGATGGTGGGCCAGTCCGGACATATCGAGCACTGGATGACCCAGAGCTTTTACGACATGGTGAGGGCCGGCCGCATGACCATCAAGGACTACAGTTTGCCGAGGCCAGTGCTACCGATTAGGCTGCAGGATCTGCGAATATGCTGGGGAATCATTGGGACGCTGCTGCTCGTCGCCTTTGTCGCATTCGCCGCGGAGCTGCTGCTGTTCTACACCAACGTGTTTCTCAATAGCTTGTAGTGCTTTGGCTTTGGCTGTGTCATTTTCCCCGGCAAATAAAGTAAATGCAAATTGCTCACCAGGAAGACACCGCAGATACACGACCGGAGCCACGAAATGAGACTCCAAATGCGATGCAAGAAACAAGCCAGAAACCGCAGCGGATCCACCAAATTATGTAAAATCCAGCGTCGAAGAAGTAACACCAACGATTTGTGGGGGAAGGTGTTGTTGTCTGTCTTTTCTTGCCTTTTGGTAGGACAACGCAAAATCCGTCCAAGTCTGAGTTTGAATCTGAGTCTGAGTCTGGGACTGAGTCTCAGTTGCTGGCCCGCTTTGATTAACATAAAGCGAATAATAGACATCGACTGGCAGCGGCGTGAACAAATTTGATTTCACGATTTTGCACTATTTACCCAAAAGAAGCCAACCAACACCTGCAACATTGGCACCAACAAGCTGCACTTTGTATTTTTGACAGCCATAGATGCCTTTTCGCTGCTGTCAATGATGTGTTGCAATATTGCACATCTCAATTACAAATAGTTTTCAGTCATGAGGCTTGCACAAATTTAAATAAACATGTTAATGCTACCCCTGACTTTTTTAAGAATTATTTGATTCAGGGGACTATTTTGTGGCTGGAAAATACAGATTGTAAGTACTTCAAAAGAAAATCCTTTTTATCACACTTTTTTAACACTTTTTAGTGGTTTTTTTCGTACTTCTCTGATTTAAAGATGATTTTTATTTGATCTCATTTTGGTTATTTATTTGCATTTCATTTAACGGACTTGAAGTCAATAAATTTTCGGGCTTGGTTATTTATGGTTTGCCAGAACCAATTTGGCATAGTTGAAAATCATTTTACCTTTACCTTGGCCCCGTCTTATGAGTCATCAGCAGTTCCACAATCGTGGCAGCGACTGACCAGGTGTTCAATTAAGCACCGACGTTGACCTTAATACGCAGGCCACCGAAAACGGTTTGAAAAGTGCCAGAATTTCTGACAAATTGTCGCCGAATGTGCGCAGAAATCAAGTTTATGGTCAATGGACTGCCGCTGCAACAACGAAGGATGTCAAAAAATTCTTGGCTTAGAAAGTTGGTAGCATTAAAATGCCAAGAAAATCGACAATCGCCGATGGTTCCGTGGCAATTTCGAGGTGTTAAAATATGCATTAAAAGTGCTGATGAAGCGGCATGTTCGCTGGCAGGATTACCAAATATTTGCGGCTGCCAAAAGTCAAAAGAAATCAATCAAAATGCCACAATCAACAACGATCACCGCAAGGCGCCAAAAGGCACATAAACAACAGCAGAATGGAAGAAGTAAGGCGTCGAGGAGTTGTACCGATCATTTAATACCCACTATGAGGTTAAATTTACTGAGCACACTCTTTAGTTAACGCTATATTTAAGGTATTAGGTTTAATTGAGTTAGAATAACCCTTGTATCCTATTTCACTTTATACAACTTATATACCCTTAAAGGCTGCTGTTGATAATCGGTATCAAAACAGTGAAAGATGCCGACAGAAGCGACAGCCTGACGTGCGCCCAAGACGCTTAGTGGCTGCTGCAAACACCGAAGTTTTGCCGCAGCAGCCATTGCAACTGCAACTGCTGCATCCAGCATCCAGCATCCAGCTCCTACCATCCAGCATGCAGCATCCCGGGGCAGACGGACGGCCCCATGTCTCTAAGTGGACAACAAAACGCCTCCAACACTTTTGGGGCGCGAAAAATGTGTTTGCCCAGCCGGATCGGAGTTGCAACTGCAGTTTCCTAGCCAAGTGCTTGCCAGCCGGGGCAAGAGTGCTTGGCTGAATGCCTAATGCTGCAGGGGCGTGCACTCAGGTACACAGATGTATTCGCAAGTGTACATAAAAATAAAATAAATATGCCAGCGCTGATCTTCATTTGTTGTTGTCGCGCAGTTGACATGAGGACTCAGCATCGGCATTGGCATCGTCTTTGGCATGGCGTCGTCATCGTCATCGTCGTCTCCATCTCCATGACATATATTTGCATAGTTTTGTCGAGAGAACAAAATGGCAGCAGGAAAACAAAAAGAAATCCGTTGACAAGTGTCTGTCAGGGACATCGTGCCGCTCAAATTTGCATGTGGTCGCATCTCACGCTTTGGACACGGTCCAAAATAAATTCTGAAGAAAGATGTTTGGGTGAGAAAGAAGGCATCCAGGGCCGACACATCAAGCACCCTTTAAAATTTAGAATACGATTTCTAGTCTAAAGTCTTTTTAAAAGAATAATATTCTGACCTATGATAGACATAAAACCTACAAATATTTAAAAATAAAACCATACTAAAGAAGTCCTTTTCAATATTTCCCCTTGATGATAAAGCCATGGTAAATCACATAAAATCGGTTATTTCAAATACCTTCTTCAAGGGTATATCGGTAAGCTAAGATCGGACTCGGCTTATATATTTTGTGGTAAGGTTGTTGTGGCTGTTTCCTTGTCTTTGTTTTTTCCGTCTTGTGTTTTGTGTGTCGATCTCCAGCGCACCTTTATGGTCTATTATACTAACGGGAATGCCCCGAGAGCAACGACAATAATAAGCAAATTGATTGAAATATGCGATATCATGGTAACCGCAGCGCAAACGGAAACGCGCCGGCCGCTCTGGCCGCGCCCTCCCCCTGCACCCCCGCCCCTGCACCCCCGCCACTTGCAATTGTGTGGTAGCGCATTAAATGTCGATTTCAGTTTGCACCCGCGGCGCAGATACGCAGCCAGCGATACGGGAAGTACGCAGTGGTGCCGGTGGTGCCGGTGGTGCCGAGTGCCGAATGCTGGATGCTGGGTCACTGCCAATGCCACGCAGAAGGGGTGCGGCCCCGAAAGCCAAATCCAAATCCACATCCAGCGACGCCGCCCACCCGGCCGGGCCAGTGGGCAATCTCGGAGTCTCGGCTTTTCCCTCGCTCGTCGGCCGGAGAGTGCTGAATGCCGAATTCCGATACCGATTCCGATGTTAATGTGCTTTAAATAAATCATTAGCGCATTGTTTGGGGCGAAACTGTGCGGTAATAAAGGGGAATGAGGATTTTTGGCCACTGAGATAGCAAGTGTTGCAACCCAGACAGCGTTCGTGGGCAAAGCTGAGAAGAAACTTATTTCGAACGAAAATACTTCAAACGTAAAAGCATGCTGACTCTGGGAGGAAGTTTGTATACGCTTGGAATTTCTTTCGGGACCGACTTTGAAATTGATCATAACCAAGCCAAGAATGTTTAAATTTAAATCTGGAACAAGCTTCTAAATGTTGGGTTAATATTAGGTTAAAAACCATAAAATGTAATGAAATTATAATGCCCTGGAAGGTTAGAGAGGTGAGTTTCAAGATCTACTGACTAGCAAAGTAATAAGTGCACTTTTACCACAAAAATGTTGTATCAAATTCGTTAAGCCTAGATCTCGATTGGACAAGAGAGACACGCACTCGGCATGTCAGAGGCCAACAAGCTAAACGCTGCCAAATTGCAGTTGCCACTCGGCGACATGCTCGTAATTAGCATGCGGTAGGCTGTCCTCCACCCCGAAGTCCAGATCCAGTTGAAAACTGGGTGCGGCTGCCTCATCTCGAGCGATCTCATAAAACAAGTCGATGTGGTTCTGCCCCGAATGATAACTCCTTGGCTCGTGTTCGCGTTCGTCTGGCGATTTTTATTGACTTTTCATTGATTGCTGTCAGGCAGCAGAAAAAAAAGCACACAAAAAATAAGCACAGAATTATTTCTGAGTTCGCCGTCTGTGTTCCGACGAATTCGGGTAATTAAAACGCTGTAAAAAGTGGCAAAATGTGTTAACCAGTTTAGGCCGATTTTTTATTTTTGTGCTCCCTTGCGCGAGTGCTACAATTCACAATTTTTTATTTGTATTTCAGGCCAGCGGTGATGCAATGCCTTTTAATGTCTCCACCGTGCTTTTTTTTATTCCTTTTTTGCCATATATCTCACTGCCTAGTGCAGCCTAATAGATACTTTCCATTCAGCACATGCAAATGTATGATTTCCTGCCAACAGCCGAGAAACGCTGGCCACGCCATAAATAGGCAATTTGGCGCTCTGGCCGTTTAACGCCAACGAGCTCGCAACGAATCGAATCGAATCGATTATCGTGCACTTAACACCAACAGCTCTTAACCCGCAACAAGCCAGTACCCTTAAAGGTTTTTCTGCAGCAATTTTTGGAAAATCTCCTCGATCGGCGGCACCAGCACCAGCTTCAGCACCGCTACCAGGCGCAATCAAGGCCAGCTCCAGCTCCAGCTCCCAGCTCCCAGCTCCCAGCCAGGTGATCATCATTGCCGTGGAGCTCCGACTTCGCTCCGTGCTGATTATCAACATGTGCACTGGCTGCTCGGCGCGGCAGCGCCGCATGTGCTTTTGCCCTCGATCCATAGATCAAGATCATAAATAGCAATAAGCCAGCCAGACAATGTCTGCTAACTGTTTCAGGCAATCAATCAATCCATCTGCCGCTGCAGCCACAGCAGCATCAGCAGCGGCGCAGCGTTCGCGGCGAGTGCTGCCCGTTTGGAAAGTTCATTCAGTTGCGCCGCGGCTGGCTCCAGAAAGGGTATATTGGCACCCGTAATGGGAGTCCCTGGCAGCGATAACAGGGTAGCAGCCAGTCCGGCCTGCAACGGCAAGTGGCGGTGCTGCCGCGGAGTCAAAACGTGATCGATTGATTTGCGCGATCGCTGCAACGGCAGAGGCAAGTTCAACGAGCCCGATTGACTGACTGACTGACTGACTGCTGACTAGATAATTGTGGCGTTCTGCGGCTGATGCCACTTTTTGCACTAAACAGCCGGGGCAATGCAGACCGCATTGCTGCATTCCGGCCCGGGCCGGGATCGGTGGGCCAAACTCGCTCGCCAACCAGCTGAAAGCGGCAATCTGTCAGCCTGACAGTTGGCCCAGTCGCAGAACTCTGCCGCTCGGCCGCTGTCGGCGCTGCATTTGATGATTGATGATTGTTGAAACGCGAACGAAATTATGATTAAATAAGTAATTGTGGCTAAACAAAAAGCAGCATCGATGAAGACCACGATCGGCTAAATGCTAAGCGGCATGGCAGTGGTTTTTTATTCGGCACTGGCCAAGTGCAGTTAGCCGGGCTCGAAGATGGCGAGTCTACGCCGGTCGCATCGATGATCTTGGCTGTGTTTTTTTGGTTTTTCGCTCGGCTCAATTGCTTGGGCATTGGCAAAGCGTCAAAGTCAAAGTCGGCGGGCCAAACTCTCGGACTCCGTTGACAAGGTCTAGTTCAAAGCCACCTAGGTGGTCGTTCCTCCGGCGGCTAAGGTCAAAAGCCAATCACAATCTGGGCCACACACACTTAATACGCTCGCTGTTTTACTTTTCGAAGCGTTAAATATTGGTGCTGGCAGGTCCAACTTAGCACTCGTAATAAATTCAAAAGCGTTCGGCAATTAAATCGTACATTTTTACAACTACAAATTTACAGTTATTAAAAACATAATTTGTTGTTGTTGTCCGCCGTTATTAATTACTACAACAGTCGGGTGTCACGCTGTAAAACAACGGGCGGCAGGTGGCTGCCGGGCCGGGGAAGCGGAGCCCAAACGAAAGACTTAGGCAACGAACTTGAGTTCAATCAACATTTTCAATTAAAAGGCATTTGTTGTTGCCGTCGCCGCTGCCGCCTGGCAAGTCATGGGTGTAGTGGCACGTTTTTATGTGCATTATGTGCTGCAGCCAGGTGCGAGGGTCGCCGCACAAGTTGCTGAAAAGTGCCGATCAGCCGCAGTGCAGGTAGCGGCCACTCAAGCCACCCACCCACTGTCGCTGCGCAGGGATCACGTGTTCGTGCGCTCCACTCTCGGCCCTGCCGCTAATCGTCCATATTTGCCAATGTCGTTCGATCACTGGCCCGCTCAGCCATTTGGCCGATCGATGATTATCGCCAAATGTGTTGAGTGTGCAGGCATAACAGAATCACTTGGCAAAAGGCATAACAAAGCCAAAAACGAAACCGAACAGATGAAGAAAAAATTAATTAGAACAAAATGCACAACGAAAAGTTATTTACAAACAATGGGCGTGTCGCGTCGGGGCAAAACATTTGCAGCTCGGATTCGTATTTGTTTTGGCCGAAACAACAATTGGCCAACAATTTGTGGCGGTCCGCAAGTCACAATTGCAGGCACAATCGCAGCCACAATGGCAGGGCCTATCGCGATTTATGTTCGTATGAATTATTGGCTAAATTGGCTGGCCAACAATTGACGAAAAGGTTTTCCATCTGCACGGACAGACCGGTTCGGTCAAGAGACGCCAAACAGACAGACGGACCGACAGGCCAGACAATTTCCAACTAATTAGGCGTGGTGGCTTTTAATCAAAACGATTAAAATGCTTTCGGACAATATTTTTCCACGCCTAATCAAAGACTTTATGCCATTTTCTGCCTGACAGCTGCGGTGGCCAGCCGAGTGGGACCCTGCGACTCTGGAAAGGAGTCGGAAATGGGTGGCCACCGGGGTGGCCGAGGGGCCGATGTGGCTGGCCTAGGATGCGGGGCGTGGCCATATCAAATTGTGGTACAATTTATTAAAAACGAAATATGTGTGAGCCGGGCTAAGTCGGGCCAAGTCGAGTCGGGCAGCCCGCGGACGATAACAAGTTGTCGAACCAGATGTCAAAGCGATTTGCAAATATTTGACAAGCGCAAAGCACCAAAGCCGGCAAGGAGAAGCCAAAGCCAACGGGTTGGCGGAAGACCGGGACTCGAGTATGGGAGCTACTGGTGGGAAGATGAGTTTTTTTCACGAAATTGTGTCGAGTTTTGGGAAGTTGACTGAAACAGGTGCTTCCTTTTCCTATGGCTTGGTTTCCTTATAGTTGAATGTTCTTACATTGTAATTAGAATATAGAAAATCTAATATATAAAATATTACATATATTTTAAGATGAGAAAGTAATCAAGATAACGAAGCTTTTAAATATTTCACTTCATACTCTTTGAAAAAGATACAAATGCTATCTTATGTGTAGAACACAATAGGAACAAATTTCTACCATCAAATTGCAGCAATCAAATACTTAATAAAACACAGTGAAATGAAATACCATGCATATGCTAATGCCAATAAAGACATAAAATAAATTCCCATCCGCATATGCATGTTCCGCAACGTGGCCCATTAAGATCGAAATCCCAGCGCCGAATGCATTTCGTCCGCTTATCGGGACTCGGGCATCTTTCTCCGAGGCCCTCAGCTCCGGGAAAGACAGCGTCAAAATAATAATAACATAAAGCTTTATTTTTATTTTTATTTTCAATTTAATTTTATTGAAAATCATCGCGAAACAAAATCAGCTCGACAAAACCAAAATAAGAAAACAAAAGCCACCGAAGGCAAGAAAACCATATTAAATATCCAGTCGCGTGGCCGGAGAGGGGTCATAAAAAACGAAAAGAAAATTTAATACAACAAGCGGCAGCAGCGCACGCATTAAACCGCAACACCCTGCCCCCTGTCATTCACCTTCACGGCCATTGCCATCGGCCGGAGTTGGAGACGGAGACGGAGCCTGGCCACTTTTCGGCCATTGTCAGCTCCGAAAAATCTGATAAGTCGCATTATAAGAACATAAAAACACCCAAAACCGAAAACCCGAAAACAAACGCGAAAACGAAACATGCACGAGGGAGAGAAAATAATTTCAGTCGAACATTGCACCGATCCCAGGAGGTGCGGAGGTACGGCGGAGCGCAGGATGAGCAGGGCGGGGCAGGATCAGGGGCAGCCGCAACAGCAACAACAAGGCCAAGCCAAAATATGCAACATGCATGTTTTTGCGGCCAATGTTGTTGTTGCCGCTGCTGCGGTTGCCCAACAAAACCAGAGGGGGGAAAATGCATACGAGTTAATTTTGGGCACCACGAAATTTGTATATCCTTAAGACGGGACAACATATAAATTCGAATTAATCTTTAGGGACTGATGTTAATATCACAAGAATAGGCATTTCATTTCCAACACTTCGTATATATTTATTATAGGTCAATATCTATACTGCAAACATTTTAAAAATTTCAATTAATAAATGCAGTTCATTTTGAAAACATCTGCATACCCTTTTTGCAGGGCATTCAATGCGAATAAAAAAGGAAAAAGTCAGAAAACGAAGCGAAAATATTTGGGGGCCATGCAACGAAATGAAGTTGCAACAAGATACTTTACTTTACTTAAGGGCAAGTAGATGCACAGCTGATACACGGACATGGGAGCGACCGAGACTTGATTTCGGCCCATTCCCACTCCCGTAGTTGCGGGTTTAATTTCTTGTGCAAACTTCGGGCCACTTGATGTGGGGCGTGTTAAGGCGGCATTGCATGCAGCATCGTCCCATCGCCCCATCGTCCCAGCATCTCGTCCGTCGTCTTGGCCAGCATCTGCCCTCATTCGGGCAGCGAGGCTCGGGGATGAGGTGCCGGAGGTGGACATGGACTTGGACAAGGGATAACTGGTGCGGGGTATTGGCATTGTTTTCCGTTTCTGTTTTTATTTTACGGCCTCATTTGACTCGTTAAGCTACGTTACGTGCGCATCATTTTGAGGTGTTCAATTAAAGTTTTGCAGTCCCCGGCTCGTGCTTGCTCTGTGCTTTGCTTTTGATTACTCCGACTCTGGGCTCTGGAACGGAATCGGATCGGATCGGATGGGATGGAGTGGCCTGGGATCCATCCATCCATCCATCCCGGCCTGGTGTGGCAATCAAGGCCCGGCCCAACAACAAATTTAATTGTAAATAACAATTCCGAAAAGTACGGACAGCGAGGAAAATACTTTGCCAGGGGGTCCCATCCCCATTCCCATTCCCAGAGCAAAGTAACCCAATAAGTTAGTGGGTTTCGTATCATTTTATATCGAGTTTATAGCTTCAAATCTCGGTGTTCGTAGTTAGAGTACCCACAGTTCGGTGCCCCAGCCACCGCTCCATCTTGATTCTCTGGGGCACTCGTTTTGTGGCTCATTCACTTGACTCTTTGGCTATTTATAGCCGATTTCATTTGGTGAAACTGTAAAACGCCTTTGGCCTTGCCGCGGCCAGCTCTGCGCCAACTGATTGATGGCGTCGACGTAGCATCGCATTTGTTAGATTTATTTTCGGCTTATTTATTATTTCCAGTACGCCGCTTTGATTGCACGGCGATCTCCGCATGATGAGGCTGTTTGGAGTGCATTTTCGGATCTCGCCGCCTGGCATTTCATCGCGCCGAAGAGTACTCTCCTTCGAGTGCTTCTCTCGGGCCACTTGGGGCGGCGGCCCGGGGTCTATCGTAGGCCTAATAAGCGGCATGCGGAACCGCGAGCCTGCCCAAATTATTCGCTACCAGACTAATTACTTTGGCACTCGCTCGGCGAGCTTTCATCTCGTGTGGCATGCAACGACAGCGGCTCTAGAGTCCGGTCTGGCCCGGCACTGCCGCTCTGTGGGTCAGGCCGGAGCGGAGGATTAGGATTGCTGGCTGGCCACCGGTCAAGTCAACCTACTTACCGCCAAAGTCAAAGCCGCAAAAGGTGATGATGGGGTTGATTACTCCGGCGACTTTCCTTCCAGCTCCGACTCCAACTGTACAAATAATCAAAAAATGTTTGGCGCATTTAATTTGATCGCCAGCACGTTTCGACCCATTCGGCTGCGACTTTAATTGAAAACGATTTTCGGGGCGCCGTTTCCAGATCACTCGACTCCTGACTCCGAATGTTTTCCATTCCGATCCCGAGTGTCAAAATCGGTGCACGTTTTCGAGCGGCTTTCACCCATTTCGGTGGGCGTTGGCGTTGGCAAGGGCAAGATTTCCCCTCATTTCGCTGGGGGATTTTGCTGCGGCTGGCCGAGTTGATGACCAACTCGATCCGGCATTAGATGGGCCAAATTACCATCGTATCCCGCTCGACTCAATTACTGATAAACAACAAGACTTTGGGTTAGTTTCGAGTACGACTGCTCGATAAAAATAAGGGCAAGGCTGGCGCGAACACAAAGTGTTTGACAATGAGCCAATATCGGAGATTGATCATCAGCTTAAAGACGAGTTGCCGGGCCAAGCTTAGAACTGGATGGACAGGAAATGAAACCTGATCGACGCAGATCATAATTTTTGCAAAAATTCCATGCCTTAATATTCCGCTCTAACTTTGGCGAACTTTTAACGAGTAAGTCCCCCATAAAAATCGGTGTGAAATCAACTTTTGAGCACGCGCCCCGTCCATAAACTCCGCTGCCTCGGCCAGCGTCTCAGCCAGCACTTGACCCAATGCCTAGACAATGGATTTAATTTCCATTTGTCCGATCCGCCGATCCGTCGGTTCGCCGCCATGCGGGTGTGGCGCATCTCCGGCCAACGTCTTCTCTCGTTTTTGATCTCCGCGCCTCGATTAGGGCGACTCAGCGCCAACTCCGACCGACCACAAAGGGTAATAATAGAAACGGAAAACAGAAACCCGGCAAACAAATTGACTGATGCCAGCCCCGCCACCAAATCTGGACCTCAGTCGCCCCAATGAACGATGCCCTCCCATGGGATGCCCTTTCAATCTGTTTTATGCTCTCACATAGAGTATTTTACTTATCGCGAGCCTTATGTGAAGAGAGTATTATGATAGCTAACGTAATGGTGAAATGATTAAAATGCGAGTAAACGTTCAAACAGGAACTTAATTAGATTAAAAATTCTGTTCTTTAGATTTCATAAACTGTTATTACAATTTCAAATTTATATATATAATTTTTATTAAAAAAAAATGTAATTTTATAATGACAAAATATTTAATTAGTTTTGAACTTTACCATACCAAAACCATAAATGTAGACTCAATAGAGTACAACAATATTCGCATTGCCCCGACACTGGCATACATGGATTTTGATTGTTTTCCTCTTTTATTTTCTGGTTACTTTTGATTCAGTTTTCGTTTTCATTTAAGGAGAGGTCAGCGTTTGGGGCGTCTTGACCCGGCTTAAATGAAAAGCCATATTTCTGCTGATGCCTGGCCCCAGTTTCTGACGTGCGATCGATTGCGCCTGTCCGAGCGCTGAGCCCTCGCAAATTTGTAGCTGTCTCTGGCCGGGACTCACGGGCCGTGGCCAAGACTCTAGTTGGGTTTCGGATTCAAGTTGGCCTGATTTCGGTTTCCGATTTTCGGGGTTAGGCAGCAAAAGTCATGCACTTGCCGCGTCCGATGGTCGTTGGTCGATGAGAGCTGCTGCCATTGCCCGCGAATCGAGCTGAGCTGAACGAAATCGGAATCGGAATTGTCTTCTAATTAAGTGCATTTCGCTTAATTAATTTAAACTAACTGTAAATTGAGAGTTTGACTGCAAGTTTGGGCGCGGTGGCGTCGTCTGCAAATGCTCGAAAAGAGTCAGGAGAGCCGAAGCCCAGGCCCAGGCCCAGGCCCCGAGTACCAGTGCCAGCACTTGAGCTTGTTAAGGCTGCCGACCGGAGACGACCAAGTTTATTAGTTCGTGCCTTCATTTCGTAATTACTTCAATTGATTTTGCGCTGCTGATGGCAACGGGACTGCGACTTGGGTCTTAGGACCATCGAATTGAACGGACCTAAGCCGGGCTCAAACCCCGAGCCTTCGCTGCAGCTTTGCGCGCTTCGTTGCCTTTGATTGTAAATCAGTTTACTTTGCCATTTAGAAGCCTTTGTGTTGCTGCTGTGGCTCTCTTTTTTGGTAGTCGCCTTGGCCAGGCACCGGCCCTGGGTGCTGGGTGCTGTGTACTTACACTGGATACTGGATACTGGCTCTGGGTAATGGTACAAAAGGTGAAATCACGATTTTCAAGTGCATCGCCATCGATATACAACGAGTCTACTTCGTCTCGCCTGGGCCATTGCAAATTGTAACTCTAACTGTACAACAGGTTCAAAGTATCTCCTAACAGGTACGCCTGCCCCGAAAAGGAGATCGGACTG
>VNJU01010769.1:0-11303 GCA_008042675.1 Drosophila seguyi
GGAATACCATGTATGACGGAGTTTTAAGGCTGCCAATGCCAGCCAGCACTAGCCTGATAGGCTTTGCTGACGATGTCGCCATAGTGGTGGTTGCGAAGGAGCTTGCGACAGTGGAGGCCCGCGGCAACGCGGCCATCGAAGCCGTGGAGTCGTGGCTGGAAGTCGCTGGGCTGCAACTGGCGGCCCACAAAACGGAGGCCGTACTGATTTCGAGCCGCAAGGTGGTGGAGTCTTCCAGCGTGCGGGTCGGAGGGACCTCGATACAGTCACAGCGGGCAATAAAGTACCTTGGAGTCCTCATCGACACGTGACTGTCCTTCAAGGAGCATTTGGAGTACGTCCACAAAAAGGCCAGCGGGACTGCAGGCGCGCTTTCAAGGATGCTGCCGAACACGAGGGGTCCGAAGCAGGTATCAAGGAGACTGCTAACCTCGGTGGTTACCTCGCAGATCCTGTACGCGGCGCCTGTGTGGTCGAAAGCCACCAAGGTGAAGAGCTACATTGCGAGGGGTGGAGGATCCAGAGCTGAGCTCAAGGCTGACGCCAGGAGGAGGAGTTTAGAGAGTTGGCAGTCCAGATGGGACTCCTCTTCTAAGGGCCGATGGACTCACTCCCTCATTACGGACCTGAAGCAGTGGATACAGAGGCCGCACAGGCAGGTGGATTTCTACCTCACCCAGGCGCTAAGCGGACACGGCTGCTACCGCAGCTATCTGAAGCGCTTCGGGCATGAGGCTGAGGACTGGTGCCCAGAGTGCGGGTCGGGCATCGTGGAAGACGCACAACACGTCCTCTTCGAGTGCCGCAGGTTCGGCTTTGAGAGGCAGGAGCTGGAGGCAGCAGCAGGGTGCACTCTCAGCACAGCCACACTGGTGCCGACAATGCTGAGGGATCAGGGTCTGTGGGATGCGGTAACCACCTTTGCCGCGCACGTCTTGAAGACGCTCAGGACCCTGGAGAGAGGACGGAAGGAGCAGGCGGAGTAGGGGCATACGCGCACGAGAAGCAATGCCAGGCGGCGGTACCGCACGGCGTGGAACCCTTAGTCCTAAGTCCTTAATCTATTCGTTTGTCCTATCATAGTTCTTTTTTATGTTATATGTTTATTATATGTAGTATAAGGCCCTAGCACATAGAGAAAATAAAGATTGAATAAAAAAAAAACCTCTTTAGCCGCAGCCAACATATCCACTGAGATGTTTTGGAAAATCCTTTATGACCTACCTACCACTGACCACTTCAGTATCCTAATTTTCATTTTCCCTAACCCCTCCCCTGCAACATTCATATCCAAGCCAAGCCTTTAAACTCTAAAAAGCAAACTGGGACTCCTCTCTCACACATCCAAGTAAAAACATAGACAAAGAAGTAGTTTTATTTAAGCAAACGCTGATCCACAGCTCCCACCTATCCATACCACAAAATACAACGTTCTCCCCTGTTCCCTGGTGGAACAAAAACCTAGCCCTCCTAAAGAAATTGAAAAACATTAAATATCAATCCTTTAACAACAATATTTATACGGAAAACGTGATCGAATATAAAAAAGGTAATGCCATTTTTTTAAGGTCAATTAGGGAAGCTTCAAAAGCCTATATATTAAATTTTACCTCCGAAATCCAAAAAACTACCGACCTTGCAAAAATAGGGGCAAACATAAAACAGCTCTGTGGAATGTATCCCACAAAAATTATTCTCAGCATCCATAACCCCGCAACTCAAACAGCAACAATCGACCCAACTGAAGTTGGAAACACATTTGGTGACCTATGGTCAAAACAGGCAAGTGAGCTAAACTCCAACTCACTAAACGACACACACCAGGACTAGACCTAATTTCTTACTTCATGTTAAAGAACACTCCCATCCCCTGCAAATTTAGAATCCCGCAAAACTTCAACAACATCCTAGATTCCCCAAGCTAAGCTTAGCCTTGTCCTACCAATCCTTAAACCCAATAAACCCCAAACCAACCCCAACTCCTACCGCCCCATTTTTCTTAACCAATGCAGCCAAAATCCTAGACAAAATTGTAGCTAATAGGTTACAGTAGTTAGTTACAACAAACAACCCCATTCACAACAACCAATTCGGTTTTTGAAGGGGCAGGTCTGTTCAAGACAGTCTACTTTTAATAGACCACATTGCAACGAGATCCTTGTTCCTCAAAAAACATACTTCAATCATCTCACTTGTTTTCGCAAAGGCTTTTGACAAAGTAGGCACTCACACCCCCATCCACCAACAGGAAGAAGGGCAAATTGGTCCTCGTAAAATACGTATGGAACTTTATGTCGAACAGAAAAATTATTATTAAAAACGGCTCAATCTCACGTTAAGCTTTCCAATTGATAACGGTATCCCTCAAGGGTCCCCTATATCTCTTCTAAATTCTCTTTTTTATCGCCTACAACTCCCTTACAAAAATTATCTCTGTTTCAAAAGAAATTAAATTTACGGCCTACGCAGGCGACTTTCACCTTATAATTCAACATAATCGTACCAGTAATATAGAGCTGGGATAGTGGCGCCAATCGATATTTTCGATGTTGTGAGTGCAGTCTGCACTGCCCGGCTAGGAAACCCATGACTATTCGAAGAGATCCTTTTCTCAACTCCAAACAATCCTTAGCCCTCTTGCTGTTGTAGCTACCCAGCAGACGTTTAATCTGCCTTGCCGCTTTCGACGACCGCCAGAGTCGCGCGTTTCGCCCAAACCTCAGCCTCATAGCTGACTATGGGCCTCACCATACCAACGTACTATAATATAAGACCAATGAAGTTATTATTTCTGGATGGAGCAGGGAAGGTCCCGCTCTGTTTTGATATTCGTTTATTTATTTTGACGGAGCAACTTGTGTCGCTCCGAACGTTCTTTATTAAACTTTTTTTTTTTTTACTGTGCATTTATTTATTGAATCTTCCCGTTTTCGAGTCTAACAATAAGTGTATCAAATCTTATATTATAACCTAACTAGCAGTCATATAGACTGTAACAGTAAAAATGGCCCTGACAAATTATGGCTGGGTTGAAAGATCAGTATGTTGCAGGCGGGTTCGGCTGAAAACCCGAGTCAAGACCCTTGCGAGAGGACTTGGGTGGGCACAGAGTTTTACATTGTAGGATGCTTTTTGCTTGTCTATTTCATCTTTTACTGCGATAATGCCGAGATCCCTGTGGATGTTTTGATTACGAATATACCATGGTGCCCCAGTGATAGTACGCAGGATTTTTGATTGAGCGCGCTGTATGATGTCTATGTTGGTTTTGCTCGCGTTTCCCCAAAGCTGGGAGCCATAGGTCCAGATTGGCTTAAGAGTCCTTGTAGTCCAGACACAAGGGCGATCGGGAGTTTATAATCCAGTGAAGGCTGCTGGGTTTCAGTTTTTGGTGTAGTTTCTTGCATTCAATATGTCTACGCCAAGTTAGACGTCTGTCGAGGTGGATGCCGAGATACGTTACATCATTAAATTGGGGAATATGCGTGCTATTCAGGCAGAGCGGAGGGCAAGTTTCTCTGTTTAGAGTAAACGTTATGTGTTTACACTTTTCTTCATTTATTTTAATACGCCAATCAGAAAGCCATTTCTCGACTAGCTTTAGGTGGTTGGTGAGTTGGGCTGTTGCACGGACTGGGCGGCTGAGGATCGCAGTGTCGTCAGCGAAGGTGGATGTTGTTAGTCGGCCACTCGTGGGAATATCCGCGTTGTAAAGGACGAATAGAGTTGGCCCTAATGCACTGCCTTGTGGGACTCCAGCTTCGATAGTGTAGTTGTCGGAAATTGTAGTGTTCGGAGGGGGGTGGCTTTAATCTGAAATGCACTCGATAAGGAAAACACAGAAATACTTTGCGGGGTTTTGCGCGTCGTGCGCCATTGTTTATTTGTACAATGGTAAATTAGAACTAAAATATATAAAAGTATGAGTCTTAAGCCTAGCTTGGGAGAGCGGATTGGAAGCTCAGTGGACTGAGAGTCCGGAGAAAGAGGGAGAGAAAGAGAGTCGACATGGAGGAGCGTGTGGTGATCCTGACCACACGACTGGCATCGGTCGTCACTACGGCAAGATCCCGTGGAATGGTGGTGCGCCAGGCAATTGACGCAGTATTCTTTCTCGATGACTGCTTGGCGCCGTTTCGTAGCGCTAAGCCGAAGAAAACGGTGGCACTTCCAAAGAGGATGGTTCCCTTGGCAGACTCGGCATGGGTAGGATAAAATACCTCGGGAAAGTCTGCATTTCGCCTCGTCGTACGGAACCCAGTAACTGGAGGAATCGGGAGCAGTAGTCACTCGTGTGGAGAACGAGGAAGTCCTTGGGATCGGATCGGAACGGTATCAGGAGGAATCGGAACACTGGATGAGCAGTTGCTTGGATGCAACAAAGTGTGATGCCGATCGTGACACGTGCCACACTTGTGGACGCTTGGGCAATTACGGAGTTGATGAACGCTTGCAAAGCAATTTAAGCACAACTTCTTTTTCTGGATATAATACGTACGATCCTCTATCGTCATCTGGAGGAAGCGTGGACATATAAGTTAACACCAGCAGTTCTCATGAATTGAAACTGCCGAGTTGCAGGCCATATCCGGAGGCTTTCACGCGCAACAAGCTACCGCTGATCGCGCACTCCGAGGGCAATTGCCCGGAGTCCGCCCGGAACACTCGCGGAGCGAGTGACCGACCCAAATAAAAGTGCTGACCAGGCCCTTTGGCGACAGCGCTGCGGCGGACCGGAGACTTCGAGCTGCGGCTGGATCGGACCATTAGTTTAGTAATTAATTGCACTCCAAGTCTAACGCTTTGTAACGTTGTAACATTTATATGACCCTCGCCCTAACGGGAGAGTGGTAATAAAATATAATTAAAAGTAAAACAAAAACTTTATAATTGTCGCCCAACTAAATCGACTCACGCGATACGGTGCCAGATACGGTGCAATAAAATTTGCAGAGTAAAAGTAAAAGTCTCATGCGATACATTCGGTGCAGTGCAACATCAAATGCAATACCTAAAAACATAAATTCGGCGCGGTGCAAAACCAATGCAACACCTGAAATAATAAAACACACAAATTCGGCGCGGCACTAACGCAACACCCGAAATAAAAAATTAAAATACAAATTCGGCGCAGTGCAACATCAAACGCTACACCTGAAATAAAAACACAAATTCGGCGCAGTGCAAATGCAGGTACCCGATAAAAAAACACAAATTCGGCGCAGTGCAGCATCAAGTGCAACACCAGAATTTAAGATATAAAAAATACAAAAAGGTTTCGCAAATAAAAGAGTTTCCAGCTTTTTACAAAGTGGAAAATTCAAGATAACAAACAAATACAACTGCAACGGGACCCATAAGAATTTCCGTTGCCCCTCCAACCCTCCAACCAAGTGAGAAAGCTGAGAAGAGAACTGCAAGGTTTTCCCCTCTTCCCCGCACAACCAGCAGCGGAAAAACAACGACAGCGACAGGTGTGGTAGCGACAGCGGCAGCACCGACAGCGGCAGCAGCTACAGCGACGGCAGCGATACCAGCGGCGAAAGAAAGCCATCGGCAAAACACAGACCCCGAAGACAATAAAAATATAAGAACATGTGAGTAAGCTTTTTGTCTTAAGTGTTCGCCAATAAAAAGTAAAAATAAATACAAATTAAAATAATAAATTGCTCTCGTGTAAAATAATTTAAGGAAAAATAAACACGGCAAATAAAATATATTCAAAAACTTTTTAGTGAATTTGTAAAAAGTACCGATTTAAATTGATATTTAAATTTTATTACAAAAATAAACACTGAAAAAAATAAATATTTCAGAAACCCACAACAACTCTTATTAAATTTTTAACAAATACCAACGATGTTTGATATTTTATTCTCGTTCTGAAAAACAATAAATTCTGAAGCAATAAATATTTTAGAAACTCCCAACAACTCTTATGAATTTGAATTTTTAGTAAATACCAATGATATTTGACATTTCATCCTCGTTGCGAAAAACAATAGATGGTGAAAATAGAAACATCCTACAGCCTCTTGATTGAACTTTGTACCACAAATTTTTTTTCTTTTTCTAGCAACTATTCGAAGCCAAAATAGCCTCAATTATGGGGGAGTTAACCTTACTAAAGAATAAAGAAAACCCACAAATCGAGACATTTCAAGAGATTGAACTTAAGCCGGAAATCGAGTGTAATGAACCCCTCGACATAGTAAAATCTGTCCCAGAGTTCCACGGCAACCAAGAAGAGTACGTCTCCTGGAGACAAGCAGCTACTGCAGCATACAAATGTTTTAAACCCTACCAGGGGAGCAGCCGACATTACCAAGCTGTCGGGATATTAAAAAACAGAATAAGGGGCCCAGCGGCGGCTGTATTGGCTTCTTTTAACACTGTATTTAATTTTCACGCCATTCTGGCGCGTCTAGATTTTACAGACAAAACTCCGACGCATGTAATAAAACAAGAGCTAAGTCTGTCAAGACAGGGGACTTACCACTGCTCAAATATTACGACGAAATCGAACGGAAGCTAACGCTTCCCACAAATAAAACTATTATGACTCATGACGCAGCCGTAGCGGCCGTCCTAAACGTCCTAAACAGCATAGAGCTGACGCTTTACACGCGTTCATATCTGGCTTGAAAAAATCGTTAAAAATTGCCGTTTTTCCGGCACAACCCCGGGATTTGCCTTCAGCTTTGGCGCTAGCCCAAAAAGCTGAGTCAAGTAACGACAGAAGTGTTTTCGCGGCCAACTTTGTCCGACACAATGAGGAAAAAGCATATAGGCCAAACAACCAGCGACAAGCAGGTTGGAAAAATTCACAGTCCTATTATGAACACAATCAAAATTCGGGAGCGGTTAAAAAAACCCTCAGTTTGTCAGAACGCCAAAGGGATCAAATAATCAAAGCGGTTCCTTCAAACAAAGGCCACATGGCAATACAGGGAACAGACAAAGCCAACCGGCACCCGAGCCAATGGAGGTCGACTCCTCCTCCTGGTTTAAACAACCAACAGCATGGCAAAAAGGGCAGTCCACACGGTCCCGTCAAAAAATCAACTTCATGCCGGAAGAAAACACCGAAGAGGAAGATTATGACTCCGTTGCCCAAGCAAGCGCCATAGAGATAGAGGACGACCTGGATACAGAGGATTCCTGTAATTTTTTAGGGTAAAATCCCTGCTCCCATATATACCACGTACCGTAGCAGGCGGAGAAATTAAGGTTTTACTCGATACAGGCACCTCTAAAAACTATATTACTCCACTCCCGGGGCTGAAAGGCATCGTGGCGGCGGATAAACCCTTCACGGTAAAGTCAATACATGGCTCTACCAAAATAGATAAATAATGTCTAGTTTCGGTGTTTAAAGTTAAAACACCATTTTTTATCCTAAACAACCTTAAGGACTTTCACGGCATTATCGGTCTCGACTTGCTTAAACAAGTGAATGCGAAACTCGATTTTACCGGAAATGTCCTACAGAGCAGTAACGGAACTGAAAAGATCCGGTTTAACAAAGCAGAGAACGTCAACTTTATCAAGATTGATGATGAAGATGTTCCCCCTGCAATTAAAAACACCTTCGACAAAATGATTGTACAAAATCATAAAGCCTTTGCTGATCCAGACGAGGCATTACCATTCAATATAAATACTATCGCCACAATTAAAACGGATGGGGAGCCGGTATATTCCAAATCATACCCGCATCCCATGGGTGTGACCGAATTCGTCAATGCAGAGGTTAAACAACTTCTTGCGGACGGCGTCATAAGGCCATCCAAAACTCCTTACAACAACCCGACCTGGGTTGTAGATAAGAAGGGTACAGACCAAAATGGGGTAAAAAAGAAGCGACTAGTTATCGACTTTAGGAAACTAAATCAGAGAACAGTCCCAACAATTTCGACAATACTGTCAAACATGGGCGAGTCAACATTTTTTACAACACTCGACCTTAAGTCAGGCTTTCACCAGATAGAGCTGGCAGAAAAAGACAGGGAAAAGACAGCTTTCTCAATAAACAACGGTAAATACGAATTCTGTAGATTACCATTTGGGCTCAAGAACGCCCCAAGCATTTTCCAGAGGGCCATTGACGATGTCTTACGAGAAGGAATTTCAAAGATATGCTTCGTGTATGTCGATGACGTCATAATATTCTCCAAGACAAAAGAAGACCACGTTAAGGACGTGGACTGGGTTTTAGCAAAACTCCTGGAAGCAGGCATGAGAGTTTCTCAAGAAAAATCAGAGTTCTTCAAAAAGAGCGTTGAGTACTTGGGATTCATAGTGTCACAAGGGGGACTACGAACCTCCCCTGAAAAAGTCAAGGCCATAAAACAGTTCCCCATACCTAAAACGCTTTTCGAACTCAGATCACTTCTGGGGTTAGCAAGCTACTATAGGTGCTTTATAAAAGACTTTGCGACAATCGCAAGGCCTTTAACGAATATCCTAAAAGAAGAAAACCAGCAAATACCAGTCAAGAAAAATTGAAATCGACATGACCAAAGAGCAGAAAGAAACGTTTGACAGGTTAAGAGAGATCTTGGCATCAGAAGACGTTCTGCTTTCATACCCAGACTTTAAGAGACCATTCGATTTGACAACGGATGCGTCAGGTTTTGGTCTAGGAGCGGTACTTTCTCAAGATGGACGCCCGATCACCATGATATCACGTGCCCTGCGCGACTGAGAAAAAAAATTATGCAACCAACGAGCGGGAACTCCTCGCCATAGTTTGGGCACTCAAAAACCTCTGAAACTACCTGTACGGGGTAAAGGGCTTGCGGATCTTTACGATCACCAGCCACTCACCTTTGCCGTCTCGGACAAAAACCCTAACGCGAAACTAAAGCGCTGGAAGGGTATTATCGACGATCACGGCGCTACATTGGTCTATAAACCAGGGAAGGAAAATCTAGTAGCAGACGCGTTGTCTCGCCAAAACATTAACACCCTGGAAGACGAACAAGAATCAGACGTAGCAACCGTACACAGCGAACAATCGCTAACGTACACCATAGACACAACGGACAACCCGGTAAACTGTTTCAGGAACCAAATAATAATTGAGGAAGGAAACAGTTTCTCGCTGCACACATTCATCTTGTTTAAAAGCAAGGTGAGACACATAATAAAGATTCCTGACCGGGAAAATCTTCTTGACCCACTACAAGACGTAGTCAATGCCGAGGTTGTTAACGCAATACATTGCTCGAATGGTTCCCGGCCACTTCCTTCAAACATACGAGAAGCTTCGTACAAGACATAACATACGCAACCAAGCAAAGGGAAATTGTTATAACGGAGCACAACAGAGCTCACCGAGCAACGCAAGAAAACGTGAAACAAATCTTAAGGGTTAATTTTTCCCGAAAATGCTTCGGTTAGCAACAGGAACAACTCTGAATTGCAAGACCTGTTTGATGGCGAAGTATAAACGTCATCCATCCAAGCAAGCGGTGGCGGAAACACCTATACCTTCCTTTGTGGGGGAAATTCTCCACATTAACATCTTTTCAACAGACGGAACCCTTTTTCTCACGTGCATCGATAAATTTTCGAAATTCGCAACGGTGCAGGTTATCGCATCAAGAGCTACTGTGGACGTAAAATCTCCCTTATTACACTTAACAAATTTTTTTCCAAAAATAAAAACAATTTACTGCGATAATGAAAGATCGCTAAATTCCGAAACTATTAAAACAATTCTGCTAAATCATTATAATATTACCATCTCTAACGCTCCGCCTCTACATAGTACCTCAAACGGTCAAGTAGAAAGGTTTCATAGTACCCTGGCAGAAATAGCCAGATGCTTGAAACTGGAGACCAACTTAAACGACACTTCCGAATTAATTCTTTTGGCTACCAATAAATACAATAATTCAATTCACTCGGTAACAAATAAAAAACCCATAGAAATTGTCCACGCAAAGTCCGCTAAATTCGAAAAAGTTATAAGCGAGAAAATCAAACAGGCCCAAGAAAAGACCCTTGACAACATAAACAAAGATAGGACTTATAAGGACTATCAAGTTGGTGAAAAGGTTTTCTTGAAGACAAACAGACGTCTAGGGAACAAAATCTCTCCACTGTGTTCGGAAGAAACAGTCGAAGCAGACCTGGGGACCACGGTACTAATAAAGGGGAGGGTGGTCCACAAGGACAATCTACGATAATAATTTTCGTGAGATTTCTGACCCTTTCTTAAATTTTTATATTTCCTTAGGTTACGAAACTACATCTTATTCATTACACTTATGACTGCTGGAACGGACGCAACGGTAAGACTTAACGACTACACAAACGCGGACTACATCCCGATAGAAGACAATGAAATTGTCATCTGGGAATCGTACGACTACCTCCAACACTCGACGAATATGACGACCTACGACGAATACGCCGACCAGACAGAAACAATAACAAAGACCTTTACGGACGATCACAGGACACCGGTAATAATGACAGACCTCACTAACATTCGCAAATTAGTAGCCACACTAAGATTTCACCATAAGGCTGCTAGGAGTATCAATCTAATCGGCACGGCCCTCAAAGTTATTGCTGGAACTCCCGACTTTAACGATTGGGAACAAATAAAGTTCAACCAAGAGCAACTAATTAGAACCGAAGAGGGACAATCAGAATTAAATTTCAAATTCCAGAAACGGCTCAATGAACTCGCAACCGCGATGAATCAAATTCAAAAGTCAGAAACCAATAGAGAAACCCATCTTCTAGAGATTATCCTTGCAAAAAATAGAATCATAATTACAGACTTAGAAAACATTCTAATGGGCATAACCCTAGCAAAATTGAACATTGTAAGTCCAGCGATTTTGGACAACTCCGATATTGGCGAATTTAAGGACAGACAGCTTATTAACGTTAGCGTAATAGAACTATTAGAAGTATCTAGTATAAGTGTTTTTCAAAATTTTGAAATCCTACCTTTCCTAATAAAATTCCCTAGTCCTAAGATTGTATGTAAGAAGATAACGGTCTTCCCAGTCCAGCACCGGAACAGGATCCTAAACTTTGAGGACGGAAACCTAGTGGCTGATTGCCAGACACGGAGCCTCAACATCGGTCAATGCAGGACGACAGTCGGCGCCACATTCTGCAAAGAGCTCAAAAATGGTCAATGCAGGACGACAGTCGGCGCCACATTCTGCAAAGAGCTCAAAAATGGGACGCGCCCAACAAATAGTTTCTGGGGCCATCGCACTTTGTTCTACGCTCCCGGGTCACCTGGACCCAGTAACCATCGTGGACCACGGTAC
>VNJU01010769.1:11755-25548 GCA_008042675.1 Drosophila seguyi
AATTGAAACTGCCGAGTTGCAGGCCATATCTGGTGGCTTGCACGCTGATCGCGCACTCCGAGGGCAATTGCCCGGAGTCCGCCCGGAACACTCGCGGAGCGAGTGACCGACCTAAATAAAAGTGCTGACCAGGCCCTTTGGCGTCAGCGCTGCGGCGGACCGGAGACTTCGAGCTGCGGCTGGATCGGACCATTAGTTTAGTAATTAATTGTACTCTAAGGCTAACGCTTTGTAACGTTGTAACATTTATATGACCCTCGCCCTAACGGGAGAGTGGTAAAAAAATATAATTAAAAGTAAAACCTAAATCTTATAATTTATATTTGGACGTCATCTGCATACATATGGACTTGACAATTTGACAATACATTCGGTAGGTCATTCAAATACAGTGAAAAAAGCAGAGGCCCAAGAACAGATCCCTGGGGAACCCCTCGTTTTAGAGACTGGAAGGTTGATGTCGCGTGCTTAGTAACTATGGCCTGGCTTCGCCCACTTAAGTATGAGGTCAAAAAGTTCAGGGCAGACGACTCAAAGTTATATATATTTTGTAGTTTTGAGGAGAGAATCTCGTGGTTTACAGAGTCAATTGCCTGGATAAAGTCTAAAAGCGTCAGAAAAGTGATATTATTTTTTTTCAGTCTGCCCACGAATGTCGTGTGATTTTTATTACTGCTGGTGCAGCTTCTATTCTTGCGAAAGCCGGATTGGCAGCAGTTTAAAGTGAGTTTCTTTTCATGAAGATATTTACTTGCTTGGCCATAAGTTGCTCAAAAATCTTTGACAGGAAAGGGAGAATTGATATAGGTCGGTAGTTCGAACACGTTTTAGGGATAGGTATTATTTTTGCTTTCTTCCAAGCCAAAGGGAAAATAGATGTCGTGAAGACCGTGTTAATAATCTTAGTTAAGGCTGGTAGAAATGGCGGTAAAAGTATTTTTACAAGCTTTGGGCAGATATTATCTAAGCCCATAGCCTTTGACTTAATTTTAAGTACAGACTGAAGGACGACACAAACACTAACACATGCAAAACTAAAATGGTTATTACAGCGGTTTGTAGGAGAATAGTTCAGATACGTATTTTCAGTCGCTTCAGGTACTTGTATATTGGCATCAATGTTGACATTAACTTCCTCGGTCTGTTTTTGCTCCCCTATCCCTAAGCTACGTAGCTCATTCCATCTGTGTTTGCTATTTAAGGCATTATAGAACTTTTCTTTGTAGTATGTAGATTTGGCATAATTTATCTTTTGCATAACACTTTTACGCAAAGTTGTGTACAGGTACACACTTATTGAAAGGATATTCTAGCTCAGAATGTAAATTCTCTAATTGTAGGTTTGCAGTCGGAAGTGTGTATTTTACATTTCATAGTCAATATTTCTAAAGTCTCTTTATTCAAGGTCATGATTTTTATGGTCAAGTGAGATTTGAGACGTCATGCAAATTAGGTCGTGCTTAGAGAAAACTGGGACAGAAACCTGGTCAAAAGGTATAGTTTTATTTGACTCGCTTACAAAAAAGATGCCAAGAAGTGAGTTATTTGTGTTTGTGAATTGAGTGGGAACTTTTTCGGACCTTCTACTACCAAATTCAATAATA
The DNA here is from genome assembly GCA_008042675.1 of Drosophila seguyi. NCBI lineage: Eukaryota > Metazoa > Arthropoda > Insecta > Diptera > Drosophilidae > Drosophila > Drosophila seguyi. The sequence goes on from VNJU01010769.1 coordinate 13,360, forward strand.
AGAATTCTATTGCACATCCATCAGCTTGTTTCCAAACAACTTCTGATCGAAGACTATTTTTAACAAAGACACTGCAACCCCACCTGCATGACCCTCTCGATCTGAACGAAATAAATTATATCCATCACATTTAATCAATGAATTACAGACACTAGACGTGAACCAGGTCTCAGACCTGACAATGGAGTCAAAAAAAAAAAAAAAACAATATAAATTCGTCAAATTTTTGGTCAAACTTTGAGCATTTATATGACAAATATGCAATCTTTATGACGGTTTGTAAAAATTCTAAGCGTAGCATGACTGTTTGCTTTGGACTTGCTCAAGTTACTTGAAGAAGAGAACATAATTTAATAAAGAGTTGGGAAGCGAGCACAAGTTAATAAGTAGGAAACTTAAGAGACAACAATAATAAACATAAACATAGAACAAAAAGTAAAAAAGAGAGCTAGAGGAGCTGTTTTTGTGGGCAGTTGCGAAAGGCATTATCGGATGGTTCGACTTCCCTCATTCTGCGGAACTCCGAGAGGTCATGCATTTACAATATGCTGTAGATCTCGCCCCTCTCTTGCGTTTTGACGTCAACAACACCTCTGCGCGTAAAAACGGCTTGCTGTTGTTTGAGCTTTTTAAGCTTCATCGCTTCTTAAAGAGTGCATAATTCTCTTTCGTCAGCTGCTTGTTTAGATACAGTGGAGCTTCCGAACAAAGCCTAGTAAGCTTTGCTTAAGTTGACACTTTGACTTTCGGCGATAGTCACCTTCTCCTCGAAGAAGTTGCACCTTATCTTGAACGCGGTCAAATTTTATTATTATTACTGGGTCATCCACAGTGTTGTGTCGTGGCTTGACCCTAAATATATCCTTGACCCTCGGTTAGCTAGAGTGCAAAACAGAGGGTGTTCAAAAGCGTGCGAAGATTTTCGCCTTCTACTGCAGGTAGATTTGCATTCGCAAATCGCAAGCAACACTTGCATTTGCTTGAGTAGAAACTCGGGACTCTAGTTGCCCAACCTGTGTTTTGACCAACTTTGTTTCACCAACCTCGTTTTCCAGCTGCTGAACCCGACGAAGTAGGTCCCGGATCTCGCCGGCCATGGAGTTGATGCGTTCCTGGAGGGCCGTCATAATGCGCTCTTCACCAGAGCGCATGCTCGCTGTGATGTGGTCAGCCTGCTCCTCGAATCGCTGGTTGATTAGCTCGGTCAGCTTGGCTGCCAGGCCATCATTCTTGGTGGATACGCCGGTTCTTATATACCCATTGGTGTTCTCGCGGACCCGCTTCTTTGCTGGTGTCACGGGTGGGGCACAATTGACGCCATCATGGGGTGCGGTGATGTATTTGAGTGTTTTTGTTTGAGGGATTTGTTAGTTTTTGAGTGCGATGTCGGTGCCGTAATAGTCGCTGGTGAAGGTTCAATTGTGTATGTGAAGCTTTTTTTGTTTGGCAAATTGGTGGCTGCCAGAAAGAAATTGTTTATATATTTTTGCACTTCGTCTCGCGTTTGTAAGTTTTATTAGGCCGTGCTTTACTCGGCTTTTTTGTTGTGTGTGAATAGTTTTTATTGAAAAACAGAAATAGCGGGAGACGATGTGATTTGCGACCTTCTTCGTTCGATAGTTGTTAGGTGTTAGTAGGCGCGAAAGATGAAAATATAGAAAAGGAATTCGAGGAAGTAACTACTGGTGTGCTGCCAGATTGTTTTTATGTACAAATCGTTATAATTTGCACATAGGACTCTAAAGGGTTCATGCAGTTGAAAGGACGTTCTACAATGGCGCAGCAATAATATCTACTATTTCTACTCGGTACGTGAAAGTTAAGCTGACCCAATAAGTCAGCACTTTCCACCTAACCGTGGATAAGGTTATAAATAAAGGTTATACCAAGATAAGTTAATAAGGAGGAGTCTACTAGAATAGGAGAGTAACCTCTGGTTTGCATGCCAGTTTAAGCCGCGTGAAGCGAAAAGTAAAAAGTTCTTTTGAACCGACTCGATGCGTTTACTGTGGACCCCATACTAAGGACTCCAAACGCAAGATCCATATTCTAAGATAGGACGAACTAGAGAAATATATAGAGATTTTGTAACGTACGGGCCATTAAATTCTTTCGACCAACGTTTAATGAATCCAAGCACACCTCGGGCTTTATTCACCATGCATGAAATATGATCAATAAAGTCAAGCTTAGGATCCAGACGGACACCTAAATCATCAACTAAAGCAATTCTCTCCAAAGGGCAGCAGTTCAGCGTGTAAGTCGCAAGCTTAGGAGCGACACGAACCGTTTAGAACCGTTTAAATTTAACAGGTTTGCACTGCACCATGTTTGAAAATTGTTAAAATCTGTTTGTAAATCAGACTTTTAAGGCGACTTAAGTCTTTAGTAAACCAAGGAGGCTTATTCGAAGTTGACGGATAGTATAACGGAACACATTCAAGAAAAATTGAATTCATGGCACTGTAAAAAATATCCACGGCTTCAGCCATGTCAGTGCACCTGTATAGATCGGACCAATTAAAATCAGATATGAAGTTATTTAGCCGTTCGAAGTGTGTCTTGCGAAAGCGGAGGACTTTTTTGGCTGGACGATCAGAAATATTCTGTAACTCAGTCCCAATGTCGATAGTCACATCGAAAGTAGGATGATAGGGCTCTTCGGGTAGCGTCGGCGGCGCCGCCCTGACTAAACTAACTCTTGCCGGGTCTGCCGGACGAAACAGAGATCAAGCAAGCGCTCTAGGCAATTTAGTACATGATTAATTGAGACAGCGAAATGTCGAACAAGCCAGAAATTAAATCATGCTGTGCGTTTTTTGGTAAAAAGTGTATTGGAGGAATTGGTTGATGACCAAATAGCCCCTGGGATATTAAAATCACTAAGAACTACTAAATGGTCCCTATCCGAAAGTCGATTGGAAACCATCTGAATTGCGGAAAGATGGTTCCAATAAATAGGATGTTCCGACATAGGAGGAATGTAGGAACAAGTAATAAAAATATAGCTACCATTGACTAATAGCTTCACACAAAGGAATTCACCATCGTTGCACTCCTCGAAAGTTATTAATTCAGACGCGAGAGTGGAGTCAACCGCTATGAGGACACCACCTCCACGTCTGATAGGCCGATCCAGCCTATATATCGTGAATACAGCTGGAAAAACTTCGGAGCTCAGAATCTCCGGCTTTAACCAGGATTCTGTGAACACAATAACCTGGGAAGCAAACGAGAGACTATCAGAATACAATTTGGGAAGCTTACTACGTAAACCTTATGACTTATAATAGGAAATAGATAGGGGACTTGTTACTATTTTTAGAGCGGAAGACGTAGAGGGTGCAGTGGTCTGGTCGGGCCAGACTTGTCCCTACAGGCCGCCGTTTCTTTTTCTTAACTTTGAACTCCTTGACGACAACGAATTCAGGCCAGAATTTGGTCGAACATATTGTGTCAAAGAGTTCGTTTGTCCCTAGCATAAGAAAATTTGAATTTTTCCACCTTAAATTTGCATTGCCAGTTTGGGCCGCTAATGCGGGCCTTCCTCCCTGGGCAGATAATATGTCGGGCCTCTGAGGGGTCAATATTTGAGACCTCCCCAGGGGATAAAACGGAAATCACCGGGGTCTGGGTCCCTCCAGCGGCACATTCGGAAGCCGAATCTTTCTTGCTACTCAATCTCAAAAGTCTTGAAATCGGTTCTGAGGTCGAGGACTGTGTCGCTGGAGGCTGCTGTTCGACCGCTGGAGGTTGGGATCCGCCTAGATGCTGCCGACCACATGCGGATTTTTTACGCCTAGGAGACTCATTTAATAGCTTTAGGCTATCAAATTGATTATCCAGCGCCAAGAACATATCTTGAGTTTTGCGAAAACTCAATAATACGTCTTTAAAACCGTTTTTGGTTTGCCGCATAAAAGACATAATTTCCCCTTCAACCTCCATTCACAACAGTACCGCATATCGCTGATTTTTCTTACGTCGTCCACTGTACGAGCAACAACACGAATGCACTTGGCATGCACCATGTTGTCGCACAGCCAGCACCCGATTGTCAGATCAGCAGAGGTAATAACCTTTTTAGGACAATAGCGGACATTATATGGACTTACCACTATACCTTTGCGTAGGGAGATATAAGAAGGATGCACCGAAAAAGCGGGAGAGTGAGAAAGCGGGTGAGCGTGTGAGCAAGCTTTTCGTTTAGCTGTCGCAACGGCGTAAGCTAAACGGATAAGGCACAAAGAGGAAATGCAAAAGAAAACACTAGCAGCACAACTAAAATGTGAAATTAATAACAATTAAAAAAACAAAACAGAAAAGATGCATGCACACAAAGTGAACGGGAACTTTATTATTAGAAAATTCAGAGATTTAAATAAAACACCGATTGTTTTTAACCAAAAATAACACAAAAACGAGAGCGCAAGAAAAAAACACGTCCGTTCACTTGAAAAGAGAAAGCTTCTTATTCATCTTTACGCCAAATAGCAGCTCAAATGGAGACTTCTTAGTTGACGCATGTACATACGTCTGAGTTAACCGCTTTCTGGACCTCTGGCACTGCCTTAATCCACTTTGCTGGATCATCCGCCGAAATCTTAGAAATAATCGCCAATATTCTGCGATTCACCCTTTCAACTTGACCATTTCCACGGGGAACGCCGGTTGTGCTCCAAACATGCTCGATTCCGTTTTCCTTCATATGTTCTGCAAATGAGTTGGCCGTGAAAGCGGAGCCTCTACCCGAAACTATCCGCACAGGGTTGGCAATTTCTGACCAAATCTTAAACTTTTTCATCGTTTTATCGCAGCTTGTAGTTTTGGTTGGGAACTGCCATACAAACTTCGTAAATGAATATGTACTTATACTGTTTTCCAGTGGCATCCATGGGGCCCAGATAATCAACGTGCAGCGTGTGAAGTGGTTGATCAACTTTAGTAATACAGCTTAAGAAAAAATCTTGCCAAGCTTCTTGTGGAAAATTATACATCCCACACAGTTGTTCACCACATGCTGAACCTTCTGTTCTAAGTGGGAAATCCAATACAATTATTGAACGACGTGAACAGTTTTTTGTAGTGCAAAATGGCCTGCACTGTTAGCTTCAACAATCATTTATTTTTCAATCCCTTTCGGGATCACAAAGAGGTCATTGCCATTCACCTCCTTATAGATAAGTCCAGCTTTCTTCTTGTAGCTGTCATTTGGCCAGCTCTTTAGAATTTCCATAATTTCCCTTAGCAGCTCATCTTTTCATTGTGCGATTTTTATTCGATCTGTGATCTCGGAGAACACGAGCATCACATGATCGGGATAGCGACTAACATACTTCTCCGGGACGATGTTCCACTGCAAACTCGAAATCCTGCAGGGTTTGCTTAAAGTCCGTTACCAGTTTAAACGGCGATCCCAGCAGATAATGTCTAAATTTCTTTACCGCTAGATAAACGGCCTTTGTTTCTAGGATATAACTGTGCTGGCGGGACTTAGCTTCTGACGTCTTCTTGCTCCAATATTGTATTGGGTAGAGTCTGCCATCGAACCACTGCATTAAAGCCGCAGCAAATCCATCTTTTGATGCATCCGTGTGTAACTCAGTTTTGGCCCCTCTGATATACAACTTTAAAACTGGTTCTTTTGTCAAAGCATACTTCAAGCTCTGAAATGCATTCATCTGCTGCTGGGCCATTCGAAAGCAAACGTCTTTTCGCAGCAGGTCTGTTAATGGGCTGCAATCTGCAACCAATTCAGTAAAAATTTTCTGAAAAATCCAGTCAGCCCCAAAAAAGCTTGGACTGCTCTAACGTTCTTAGGCACCGAAAATTTGATTTCATCTTCTCCAAACATTGTTCTGCAGTCTCGGCGTGGATAATTATATCATCCATGTACAAATCGAGTACATCCCTGCTCATCAGCTCTTGGAACACGTGCTTAACGTAGAGAATAAAAAAAGCTGTTGAGTTCCGAAATCCAAACGGGGTTCTATTAAATTCGTACAATCCGGATTTGGTGATGAAGGCTGTGAATTGGCCCTCCTCCTCAATAGCCAAGTGAAACAAACCGTTCTCCAAATCCGTCACGGTAAAAAACCGCGCTTTTTGCAGCCTTTGCACAGCTTTTGATTACAAGAACTGGCAAGCAGTCTCTCAACACCATCGAGCGAAAATCGACGCAAATACGCCATCAGCCATCCCTTTTTGCTCACCAGTACCAGACGGCATTCGTCGATCTGCTTTTCAACATCCAACTCCTATGCAATCGCAAATCTACTTGGGGATTGGCGAAATGCGACGATCTCCCCATCCGGAACGATTCTTAGCTTGACTGGTACTTCTGCTACCGAAACCAGCGACTTGTAGTTCTTGATCAACTTCGACACCTCTTTTGCATACTGCGGAGGAACATCTATTTCATCATCTGTATTAATAATGTTATAAATACTCATCTGGTTTGGTTCCTCAGAAGCTTTCTCCCCCAGTGGGGAAGAAAACTTGTATCCGTCGGCCGACAGCGAAAAGTCAAACTTCGAGACGAAATCAAATTCATGCAACGCGTCATACTTGATGACCTTGTGTATCGTCATCTCCTTATCTATTAAAACCTCAGCCAGAAAGTAGCCAACTGGGCACGTGATCTTCATTCCCAGACCACGGAGCTTCGACCCACATCTTTCGAAGATCACATTAGGTATTTTGTTAAAGATGTACTGGCGCAGAATAGACACATGGCTCCCGTATCTACCAGACACTCCACTTCCACGTAGTTGATGGTGACCTTTTTCATGCGACTTGCACTACGGACGACTTGGACACCAGCAGCTGACCCAGGGTAATCTCTTGACATGTGCCCCTCTTTATTGCAACTGAAGCACTTTACAGTAGACTTTCAATTCTTGCGGATATGATATTATGATCCACAATTGAAGCAGTGGCTCTTCCTGTCGCTGAACTTGTGCTGCTTCCATTGGTTCGACTTTCCATCGTTCGGCAGTCGAATACCTCGTACTGCTTCTGTATCTCTTTTTAAGACTTCCGACTGTAGAGAGAGTATCTGAAATCACTTCTTATGTTTAGGCCACCCACAACATAGCGGATAGCCGAACGTGCATCAATGTTGATAAGCGAAGCAATTCTTTTCATCTTCCGTAGGTATTTATGAAATTATTCCGGAATGATCTTCGCAAAACTCTCAGCCGTAATTAAGCAACCATTGTTTCGGTCATCCGCTTCAATCTTAAATGCCAGCAGCTGCACCAAATCTTTCAGTGTTCGAGTATTTTCGTCGAGCTGCTTCCAATTAAACAATCTGCACCGCTTTTCTCTTTACTTGTTCCGACATGATTCTGCATGTACATTCATGAATTGGTAATATACAGTTTTCAGCTTTTCTTGACTCGGTTGCTATTTTCGATCCCCCGCGCTCGCTGGAGTGCGGCTTTTAAACTTACTTTAGTCTAATGTGCCCATGAACTTGCCCACGACTCCCCCGCTTCTTCTTCTTCGTCTTTCGGCTTTCCATTTTTCGCCCTGCACCGTGGGCATTTCTTTCTGACTTTCTGCAATCTTCGGTGGACAATAGGCCCCCCTACAAACATTGGTCCTTCGAGCCGGATTTGGATATTCTTCCGTCGCATCTGCCAGCAGTTCCCTGCCATTTGTTCCGCCAAAGATAAGTACGAGCCTTCTCCTATTTTCTCACTGCTGGCCTTCAGCAGCACTCCGAACATTTAATTTCGTTCGCACTGCTTTAAGACCAATTTTCCGTGTCGATTCCACATCAGCGAGTTTTCTTGACACAAAAGCATTTGAGAAAATTATATTTCTCCTCATCGAGTTTTTCGATTCGTCTCCTTTTTGTGCGCCGCCATATTCCTCGTGGTCTCCTTCCACCTCTGTACATCAACATATGTAAACATATATATATATATACATACATACTTTTTCGGTTTAATTAGAACGGCAAAAATCCGCCACGTGAAAGGTGAAATTGTGTGGTGAGAAAGAAAAAAGGCATATTAAATATCGCCAATATCGGGTGTTTCACTGCTTTTCGGGAGTTTTCCTGTTCGCCGGATAGTCCGCCGTGGTCGCGATATTTTTTTTTCTTATCCTGGAGTGTGCCATTTTGTCGCCACATAATTTCTCTGTCCTGTCACATATGTACATTTAAATACAGTCCACTTCTCGACTCTTCACTGTGCCAACACACACATATGCCCTTACATGCATAAGCCCATACATGCGCGCCCATATATAATTGTTATTATTATTATTATTAAAAAGGCCTTGTTGCACTGCGACCAGAAGTTAGATCTTTTGTACCGGCTTGTAGGATTAGCGTAGAGCTTCTATACCGAGGCCTTTAATAAAATAGAGCACTTTGGTAGGGTCTATTTGCTCCCAAATCCTGTAGGGGGAATGAGTTCACTTCCTTGATGTTGAAGTCGACGTCTAGTTAGCGAGGGGCATTCACATGGAATATGTTCTGATGTTCCTTGCTCCTTCCCACAAAATCTGCAGGTGTCGATTTCTGAAAGTTTTAATTTCGTAAGGTGGTACCTAAGGTTGCAGTGACCCGTTAGGTAGCCTGCTAGAATGCTAATTTTGCTCTATGTTAGGTTGATGATGCGTTTTGATCGCGTCATCTTGGAGACGAGAAAACGATTGCCTTGTCTCAGCCTTGCACTGTCGGTCCAGTGACGATTTATCTCCGCTTCCTCCCATTTCCTGAGCAGTTCTCTTTTGTGTCCTTTCGATAGAACACAGAACGGTTCAGGGCCGACTATTGCGTGTAGCTCTGCTTGGAAAATGGTTGGCGACTTTCCCATGGCTATGGATTTGTTGAACCTTGGTGTGAAAATACCAGCGCTGGTGTCACCGTTTTCCAGTTTCGACCCGTCAGTGTACCATGATTTTGATCCACTGGGCAGAGATATTGATTTTGCTTTCCATTCATTCTTAGTGTACAGGACTACAGAGAAGTTTCTGTGAAAAACAAGTTTTGGTTTCTATTCGTCAGTTACGTTCAGAATGGGCTCGTTTATTAAAGGTTCAAGAACCCTTAAGATGCCCAGTAAGATCACCCGCTTAATATGTTGGTGATGTTTTGAAGGCGAAGGGCCCCCAGGCAGGCCTTCTTTTTCAGGGTAATTGTTAGGGGGTATGCCAGTTATGACTCCTAGTGCTGCAGTGGGACATGTCCGGATGGCTCCAGTGATGCCAATGCAGACCAGTCGTTGTAGTTTAGTGAGTGCAGCCGAAGCTGTCCGCTGGGTAGCTTGCGTCCACCAAGCAAGCGATCCATAGGCTAATATCGGTTTTACCACGGTGTTAAAGACCAGTAGATCATTTTGGGACTTAGGCCCCATGTTCTACCGAAAAGCCTGTTGCAAGCAAAGTGTGCTCGAGTGGCTTTATTTACGGTCTTTTCTAGGTGTGCATTCCAGTTGAGCTTGGAATCGAGTGTGACTCCCAAGTAGTTACCCTCAACCGAAAAGTCAATGATGGACCCATTTGGGAATGGTCTTGTTAGGGAAAGAGACCTTTTCCTTTTAAATGGACCAAAACAGTTTTTGGCGGGTTTATGGACAGTCATTTGTCTGGAGCGGCTGATGAACGCCGAGAAGCGGGTGCAGAGCGCCGTGTAGAGAGGGCCGGGGAGCGGTTGAAGCGTGTCGTGGAGCGACGGACGAGGACCGAGGAGCGGCTGAAGCACGCCGTGGAGCGGCGGATGAGGGCCGAGGCGCGGTTGAAGCACGTCTTGGCGCGGCTGTAGAAGTCCGCGGGTAGGCGCCCGGCAACTGGCGCGCCTCCTGACGCGACCGGCGCTGAGCCAACGGTTGATCGGGGAGGTGCAGTAGCATGTGATGATCCTGGCCACACATTTTGCAGCAGTCTCCTCGCCGACACGCTCCGTCGGAATGCTCGTGGGCCAGACAACTGGGGCAGTACCGATTGGCGAGAACTGCCCGTAGCCGCTTCTCAGCACTCAAACGAAGAAATCGGCGGCACTTTCGTAAAGGGTGGATCTCCCTGCAGACTCGGCAACGGTAGGAGCCGGTACCTCGAGAACATCTGCTTTCCAGTCCCATGACGCTGCGTGGGCGTGGAGACATCGTGGTGTGACTGTCTGACTAGGACGAAGAGAACAAAAAAAGGTAGCAATCAGTACTTGTACCCCTACAAATTGGAACTACGGATTAGCTACGGAACAGCACAGTGACGTGGAACATTGAAAGGGACGGGCGACAGGTTATTGAGGGCAGGCAGGTGCCGCGCCCACAAAAGTCTTCCCATTGTCCGATTGAACTTGTCGGGGGCATCCTCTCCGGGACACGAAACGGGCGAAGGCAGCGAAAAACTTTTCAGTAATAAGGTCAGACGTCGGCTCTAAATGGATGGCCTTGGTGGAGAAGCATACAAACACTAGCACATATCCTTTTCTAATGAGACAGGCTCGTCCCTTGTAGTTCTTGATGTTCCATACCGGTGTGTGTGAAGGGACGCGAGAAGGACGTGCGTTCTTTGGGTGGATCTCCCATGAGTTGAGTTTGCAACTTCTTACAAACCTTGCACGAATAGATGATGGACTTGATCAAATTCCTCACTTTCGGGATCCATAACTTGGACCGGATCAGCCGGATCATCAGCCGATTACTGCCGTGTAGCGTTATGCGATGCGTAAACTGGACTAGGAATCTGGAAAAACGACAGTTGTATGGAAGGATCACCGGGTGCCGTTCGTCGTACTGGAGAAGTTTGGAGGCTGTAACCCGGTCGCACGCTCTTATGAGCCCTTGCGAATCAAGGAACGGGTTCAGATTTTGAATCGGACTGGATGCTGGAACTGGCCGCCTTTGGCTTAAACAATCGATCTCGAGGGTATAGTGCCTGCGTTGTGTTACGGAAATTAGGTGACGTTCGGCCGCCGCGATTATTGAAAATTTAGATTGTCGAATGTGGAACAAGAACATATTCCGGGGGGCCTTCGCAATATGGACCTTGACTGCTCGCTTCTCGAGTTCAGTCTCGGGGGAACCATTGCCTTGAGTGGGCCACTCGCAACGCGGCCCTTGCAACCAGGAAGGACCATGCCACCACAGCTGGCTATCCGCGAGGTCTTAAAGCGTTCTCCCCCCGGCTAGCGAGATCTGCCGGATTGTGCTCAGTCACCCGGTTTGCCACGAACGTTGTCTAATGACATGCCGGCCTGTGCAACCAGGCGAGAACAATTGTTGAGTCCGTCCAACAGTGTAGGGCGGACGCGGGGCCGGGCATCGGAAGAATGGCGTTGGCCATTTCGGACAATAAGATGGCTCCACACAACTCCAGCCGCGGGAGCGACACCGTCTTGACTGGGACCACCCGCGCCTTTGCCGTTAGCAAGGTCACCGCTACCGTGGACCCGACCTCAACTCGAACGTAAATGGCGGCACCATACGCCTTTTGCGAGGCGTCGCAGAACCCATGATGCTATACCTTTAGGTGTGGTCGGAAAGCGACCCAGCGAGGAATGCGGATCTGATCGAGCGCCGACTAATTTTCCAGGAAATCAGCCCATCTTGTGCAGAAATCTTGAGGGAGGACATCGTCCCAACCGAGATTCTGGACAACGAAGGGGGCTAGCCAGCCGGCTGGGTCAAACAATTTGGCAATTTGTGATAGTACCTGACGCTTTGAAAAAGTCGATCCCGAGGTCAATTCTGGCGGAATGAAGAAAAACTCATCCGACGTTGCCTTCCACCGCACGCCGAGAGTTTTAGCTGTGCTCTCTGCGTCGATTTCAAGGAAATCAGCACGAAGGAGATGGTCAGGCGGGATGTTTGCCAAAATCGCCTTACTGTTTGACGTCCATTTCCTAAGTGGGAACCCTGCCGAACCCAGGGCCCCCTCGAGCTCTCGGATAGCGGCCTGCGCCTCAGCGAGAACGTCGTCGACGTACATGAAATGTCGGATAATGCGACTCGCCTGCGGGTACCTCGACTCTTCATCGTCGGCGAGCTGTTGCAGGACACGGAGCGCTAGGAATGGAGCACAATTGATCCCGAAGGTTACAGTCTTCAGTCACGGATTTCCCTATCGGAATTGCGAAACAGAATGCGCTGGAGAGGCGTCTGCTTGGGGTCTACCCAAATCTGCCGGTACATCTTTTCGACGTCGGCATTGAAAACAAACCTGAAGTAC
>VNJU01010772.1:0-42799 GCA_008042675.1 Drosophila seguyi
TTCAGTATCTTCTCCTCGATCACTCCTATGCCGGCCGCATGTCCCGCCATCCCTGACATGGCTCCCGCACTGAGGGCCACCATGGACTGCATTTTGCGCTGCTTTGCCTCACTGCGCTTTTGCATGTCGTAGGCAGTCTTGTATATTCCGGCATAGAGCACAAAGAGCACAATCAAAGTGGTCCAGTAGTAGCCAATGATCAAGGCAGTGTTGAAGATTGGATCCTTGAGAAACTGCACAGCACACTGACCCGGCAGAAGGTCTCGCTTGCCGGTAAAGTGCTCCCATCCAAAGATCGAAATGAAGAAGAGCAGAGCGGGTATAATCCAAGTGATCGTTACCATGTAGATCACACGCGTCCGCGTTCTCCAGCTTCGGTACTTTGCCGCAATCTTCACAGAGCAATAGCGATCGATGGTGATTAGGAGCACCGTGTACTGGGACACCAGGCAAACGGTATAGTCCACGGAGAGCCACAGGTCGCATAGCATGGGACCCAGGTCCCAGTAGCCCTTTAGCACATATATCGTGTAGAAAGGCATCGAAACGGTTCCTAAAAAGAGTGGGCAAATTAGAAGATATATATATAATATATATAAGAATTATTCTCAGTTAATATTCCAACTTTACAGGACTAATTGCTTGCTCTCACCTATCAGCATATCCGTGGCTGCTAGCGAAGCAATAAAGTAATTACTCGGCTGCCGAATGTTCCTGTCCACGATGAAGGCCAAAAGTACCAAGATATTGCCGCCCACCGTCAGAATAATGCAAATAGCTAGACAGATGGCAATGAGGATTGTCTGCCACAGGGCAAAGGGCGGCAGGACTGGACCAAGAATTTCGGAGTCACCATTTGACTCCGCCAGGGTGGAACTGCCTCCGACAGAGGAGTTATCCCTCTGACCCAGCAGAACGTTGGTGTGGTTAGCATCGAAATTGCGGTACCATTGCAGTTGATCGTTCACCGACCAGGAGCTAAAGTCACTGCTCTCGCCATAGATCTTGGCCGCCTCCAGGAGACGCTTGCATTCGGCATGGGTCAGGACTCGCTTGAACAGGATACTGCACAGCTTCTCGCGTTCCTTACGGAGGCTCCTGGAAATATGGGTAATAAGGGAAATGTTTAAATAAGAAACGAACTTAATTGACTAACTATTTAAAAAATAATATAAATAATAATGGTTACCCTTAAAAAAAAATTACGTAGCCGTCTTGTAACCTTAATAAATATTACGTATCCGCCTAGTTGGACTACTTGATGTATTTTCTTAAGAATCTATTTAATATTATACCCGATTATCTTTTATTTATTTTAGAGAGATGCATAATATTATATTTAGCCAACTCACCAGTCGGTTATCCATTGGTTCTTGATGGTATAGATGGAATCGCTGGAGTTGCCATTGAGGCCAGCCTCTTCCTCGCCGCCCTGGGGGCCCGTTGACTTGTTGAGCGACCGCATTCCCTATAGCTCTTCTCTCTTCTCCCCTCTCCTCTCCACGCTACTCCTGGTCCTGCACCCGCTGCCCGCTCTCCGCTCCGCTCCACTCCACCGCTCCTCTGCGGTCTTAATGGTAATTTCAAGTTGTTCCTCCTTAATGTGCTGCTGTCGTCAACGTTTGTCCCCGAATGCTTACATTGCCTCCTCGGAATGGCAGGACTTGTCTCCGGTCAGGTGCAGCGTCTGCAAGAGGCAACAAAAGCGGCTCTTAGTCTTGGCCGGCACTGTGGAAAAATATCTTAACTTTACACTAAATATAAAGGTGAATAATAGTAATATTCTGTGTGAAAAGTACAAAATACAATAACTTTCAGAACTTTCGAAAAATATATATACTTTAAAAGAATATTATTGTTTATTTATTTATTGTTTATTTATTTATATTTAATTCCTTTTTTTGCAGTGTTCTCTTGGTGGCCGTCTTGGCTTCCGCCAAGTTTAAACTAATTTTGCAACCGTTAACTGGCAACCGGCGACTGGCGATGCAATTTACTTGTGGCAGTTGCTTCCTGGCAACCTTCCGTTGCCTCCTGCCCCCAGTGCCACCTTTGTCCTGTCGTACTACTCTGTTATGTTGCCTCATTATGTTATGCCATGATTTGCTTATGGCTCTGCCACTTGAGCTTCCAGTGGCCTTCGTCGCGGCGTCGCCTTCTCTATGTCCTTTTTTTTATCTCTTGGCCCTTTCTATGATTTTCTTGACTTTTTCAATACCTTGGGCTATTATATTTGGATGGACAGTTGGCGAGGTGAAACTTTAGACACTTTAAACTAGAAAAACATAAGAAAGAGTTTGTGTTTATATATAACAAAAAATACTGAGAATCATTATGTTAATTAAAAGCGTACAGTCTATGAAGTCTAATAGAAGAAGGTCTCAAATTGTGTAGGGTGTTTTGTATCTCAATCGCTTAGTTTCTTTGGTCCCTCTTGATGTTATTTAAAACTAAATACTTGTATTCACAGGTAGGGAAAACTTCCTTCCGGCGAGGTCACTGGGAGGGGGCCCAGAGGCTGGCCAACTTCTTGACTGACTTTCGCCCGAGGAATCCGCCAAAGTTCTGCTCTGCCCCTTGGCCCTTGTTTGATATTTTTAAGACGCGAGGAAGGTGTACATATATAAAGTATAAAGCGACGGGGTGAAATTGAGTTTTCAACTTTGCAAATATAATTTCGAACAAATCGATAGGACAAACTTGTGGAGCGCCTTCTTGGCAGGCAAATTCCACAAGAGACAATCAAGTTATCCAGCGTTGCAGGTTGCACGCCGCACGCCGCATGCTGCATGCAGCTGGCCTGCCACTTGAAAGTGTTTGTATCCTTGTCTCCTGACAGCACGTCCGCTGGCACTTTGATTGAGTGGAAATTGAATTAGTAGAGACAATTTGTTTTCATTTAATTCCCAAAACATTGCCACAACCAAGATACTATATACCCGTAACCGCGTTAGTTTGCAAGAAAGGTTGCCTCCTTAATCCGTCAGCACAGGCGACAATCCCAGGCTGACAGCTGTCAGGATCTGTCGCCGCCGGTTTTTGTCATCGAGGGCAGCCCAGAAACCAAACCCAAATCAAAGCCCAGTCCCAATTTCTATGCTAATTGAGGGCCAGCCCTGCAAGAGAGTGTGCGGGTTAAGCGCTTTGATTGCATGAAGTTCTCGCCAGAAAGTGCTTAAGTCTTGAAATGGGTTCTGTCTGAGACCCACAAAGGTTGCCAAAAAGCATTACAATTAGCAGGTAGTCAGCGGTGAGTTTTAGAGGATTATTTTTAGAGCGATTTACCAGGAAACCACTTGTTAATAATCTAAAACAAGTCCTAAAAATAAGTAGGAAATAAAAACAAAATCTTAACCACTAACAAAACAATTGAATTGCAATCAATGCGCTTTTCCCTTTTATTAAATAAGCCTTCTCTTAGGTCACAGTTGGTAAACAAAGCAAAACCCCTCGCCTGGGACTGGTTCTGTTTTCCTAACTATGCCATAACTATGTCGTAAGAACCTTTTACCAACTCCCAGTGGCACAGAAGCGGCATTCTCGCCAACACAACACGTGAAGTAATAATCCCGCTTAAGGACCTTAAGCCTTTGTCTAGTTGACCACCGAGTTGGACGTGGCTTTTCCGGCTCCCCTTTTCCGCTCTCACTGCTTTTCCTGGGAGTACCAGACTCCCCAGTTGACCGCACAACAAAAACAGAAGGCTGCAGAAAGCTGTAAGATCAAAGCGTTGATCTGGTGGCTTGGAGGAGGTGAGGAATTCCTCGCAGTTTCCGGCTTCCATGGAAACTTTTAGCTTGACAACACTGAAGGAAAAACAAGGGGTTGAACAAGGAAATACAATTAAACCTAAATTATTTTGTTCCAGATGATTCAGAAGATTTCATGATTTTCAAGCTGCGAGAAGACATTTGTTTACATAGTTTTAACTTATAAGCAAACATATACTTTTCTTGTATTTGATATATTTTTTTAATAACAAAAAAATTATAAATAATTCCTCACTGTACTGTGTAACCAGTACCGTGGTCTGTTGCATTCTGTGCCTTTATATCTCAAATCTCCCTGCAACGGACATCGGCTTGGGCTTACAGCAGAATCGAGGTTGCCACACGAATGACACAAGTCCTGAATGGCAGGATATACGCTGCGGGTTTTCAACCGGGTGCTAAAGGAGCTACTGGGTTTCCAGCGAAGCCGTTGGCTTTGTTTGCACAACTCAAAGTTGTTGGCATTCTTGGCATGCGCTCGGAAAGTGAAATATGTACGCAATGTGTTTGCCTGAATGGCAAAGGAACCCATAGAGGGAGCAGGAGGAAAGGCAAGGCGGTGCCTTAAATCAGCAATTATGTCGCGCAACTTTCGCCCACCCCCCCTTCGGCCAGGTGTTCCAAGAGGCAGAGAGAGTGAGGGAGGCAATAAAAAAGGGATTGAGATCTGGGGTCCTTGTTAGATAAGATTTAGCCCGTTCTACCAGCCAGCGAGCGCGCGCTCGCCTGTTGCCATAATAACCCGCTTTTGCCTTTTGCCATTCTTGCTTTTTGCCTTTTAATAAACTTATTAAATGTGTAAGCCAGCCGTTGTCCTTGCCACTGATGCTTCCCTTTACGTCGCTCCCTATCCTATCCCTTTTTTTTTTCTTTTGGTGGCTCTTATATTTGGCAAATAATGAAAAGTAATTTAATCAAGCCAACAAAAGGGCCAAGAGATTCATCAGGAAAAATAATGGAAGTCCCGAAATTTGATTGGCCCTTGAACCGATGCGGCGATTCTCGTTCTACCTTTTTTTTTATCGAATTTTTTTTCGTTAAGATCATAGGGGTATCCTTGGTGGACAGGACTCGTGGGCTTGCGTTAATTGCCTGCACAAAGACCCTGCAGTTTTCGGTTAGCGCGGCTTCCAATCATGCGCTAATATCCTTTGAAAGCTGCATCCATAATCCCCGCCGGCAATCTCACCGTTCCATGCCAAAGGTATGGACGTTGATGACGATGATGATGCTGGTTTGGCATTCTGGAGCGTCAAAAACTGTCAACGGCAATGGCATTCTTTTGTGCCCAAGCCCCGGCCGCAGATTATGATTTTGACAGCATTCTCTGGCCACGTTGGCAAAGAGAACTGGGGGGTGCGGCGAAATCTGGTGGAAAAGCCAGAGGAAAATGGCCAGGGAATAGAGAAGGCTATGTGCCGCATAATCAACTTGTGCAAGTGCGCCCGGCAAGTTTTAATTACAAAACGTTCAGACTCTTTACTCTACTTTCTACTTATGCCACTGCCACTGCCACAGCCACTCCATTTCCAGCTCTGTTCCAGCTTCTGTTTAATTCATCCACGTTCTAGCATCTAGATTAACATTCTTCACTTTTTTAGCTGGCTGCTCGAGTTGACTCCCTGGGAACTACTTGGCACGCGCATTTTAATCAAAGTAAAATTTTAAATAAATATTAGAGACGACGACGACGACGACGAGCAACGTGATGAATAATTTCGGGCTGCGAACGCTTTGTCAATTGTCTGGCTCACATGGGCAATTTCAATTTCAGCTACTTTATCAGGACGAAGACGGTTTGTAGTACAGTTAAAGGAATTTCAATTAAATGGGTATTCAAAAATATTATTTGTGTGTCTTAAATAATGCTATATAAAACATATATTAGGAATAATGTAAGGCTAAAGAAATAACAGGCTATTAATCGTATCCAATATAAATTCGAGTAAAATCTTGTTAAATAGAAAGCAATACATATCCCTGTATTAAAGAAATATTTAAGGTTTTATATGTAATTCTTTCTTTTTGAATTTAATGTTATCAATATCTGAAAAAGTAATAAATCCTTGTTTTTAATGTTATTTATATTTTGGAGCGTTAACGTTTTACGGTCTTAAAGATTCCTTTTGTATTTATTAAACTAAAAGGATCGTCAGCTTGAATAATTTTTATTAATTATATTTATATTTATATTATTTTTATAATTACTAATTAAACAGCTTACGTTTTAATATGTAATTCTTCTAGGCCATAAAATATGATCATCAAAGTAATCTAAGAGCAAAATTTCTACAATTAGGTATATTACTATTTCAAAACATAAATTTATATTATATTTTTGATTATTGAAAACATAGATTTGTGGAGTTTTTAATAAAATAATATCTAAGAGAATAGGGAAATTATTATACTTTGTTAAGGATAAATGTTAAGGGTTATAAATGTAAATTTCTGAAATATTCCTACTCGATTTTTTATTTTTACCATATTTTTAAATAAGAAAACATCTGAATTACCCAACTTATTGATATTTTCTCAAAGTGTTTTCGTATGAAGTGGCTTGTACAAAAGGTAGGTTGGGCTACCGGTGGTGGGCGGGTGTTTGGCTTGTCTTGTTGAATCGGTGGCTGCATCAGACTTGTCCTTGACACGCTTGCTGCATGCCAAATGAAGGTTGGCTCGCTTCCTTGCCGCAGCGAGTACTGAAAAGCGCTTTTTCAAGACAGCCAGAGACCGCAAATCGTTCTCGGAGACTGTTGCGCGTTTACTTTTTGCACATCGGCAAACATATACACACACACACACACGAGGGAATGCACATGCAAATTTAACGAGCGCCAATGGCAAAAATTGCGCCCCAGGCCACTTAGCGTTGTCTTTTGTGGCATGTGAAAGCACACACATATAGACACACATGCTGTGCTCTGGCATATATTCATGCATGTCGACAGCCTCGTTTATTGCTGTGCAATCTGTTGTTGCTTTTATATCCGGCAGCCAGATAGCGAAGGCATAAAAAAACTCCCCCTTGGGCAGAACAACACAAATGGTAAGCGACACTTGCTGCACAAGTGCTGAAAATGCTCAAAAACACTGCCGGCAATGCTGCAGGAAGGTGCTAGAGCGTAAAATCTGCGGCTTAAAACAGATGGATTTGCAGCAGATCGATTAAGTATGATAAAAAGTGTTTGTTTTGTTAGCTCAACGGATTTTCACGGGTGAGTGAGAAGACCAGAAGAAGGCTTAACGACAAAATGACATTAAGTTTGCATTAGGAGCTTACCTTACTTTGTTTTATGTAACAAGCAGTGAAAGCCTATTTATCAAGTACTTTAAAAATTAAGAGTTAATTAATTAAATAAATTTTTAGCCTGACTTTTACCTTGACAAAGAAGAGCAAAGTAACAAACAAGTGAGAACCTTCCAGGAAAACCTGTAGAGTTCTTAGTTTTATTTCTGAGAATGCAATTGAAATCAAGAAAAAAATAAGCAATTATCCTCAAAGTCCTTTCATCTCAGTACCAACTAATAAAGAGCATTTACTGTGCGCCTCGAGAACAAGCCCAGCATCCTTCTTAATTTGCGCTTCCTTCCGTTTTGCCGTTTTCCGCTTTCCATTTTCCTTTTTCCCTGCGCTGTCCCCTCCCCTGGGTCCTGCCATTGCAATATGTTTTTATGATTATGACAATGATAATACCGTAATCGCTGTTGCCGCCTGCTGGCTTAATGCAACAACTGCAAAATGCGCTTTGTGCGACACTTGCTGCAAATTGCCCCACGCGTACGTACACACAACCACAGCAGTGGAGAGCACGTTAAAAACTATGGGCACAAACGATTCGAGCTGAAAATTGCTTGGCACAGTTTGTCGCATTTGTCGTCCTTGTGCCCTGCCGCTCTGTGGCTCCTGCTCGGCTTGTCATTTTGAGCTCATTTCAGGCGAAAAACGAAACGGAATGTAAACAAAAGGCAGTGGCACAAGCACTGGCAACTGTGGCAGCAGCAGCAGCAGCGGTGGCAAAAGGACGTAGCTACTTCCGTGTCGCAGCAAACCATAAAATGACAGAGCAAATGCCTTCGTTTTGGTCGTGCCTGCTACACTTGAAAAGCAGTTTAGTCTTAACAGAATTCAGTTTGTTAGGACTTTGAAAACACTTGAAGAGTTTAAGATGAAAAATTAAAAAAGAATAAGTTTCTTTATATTAAAAATTTTGGATTTTACAAATTGAAGTTGAGAAATATATGAGAAAGTTATTGAAATTAAAGTAAATAGTTCTTGAGATGTTACTTAAAATACACTTTATTAAACATTATTTTATGGGCATAATTAAATATCACGTAATTTTTCTGAGAGTGCATAACCTCTGTCGCATTTGTGGCTCCTTCCTTTTTCCATTCCCCTAATGAGCTTGATGCGTTTTTGATGATGCTGTTGGCTCCTGCTGCTGCCACCACTGCCTGCTGGTAGGAACCAACCAGCCTTCCTGTCCTGGCATTCGCACTAATTGAATGTTTTACCTGGCGACCAACGCTGCGTATGCGCAATGTGCAGCAGGAGCAGCAGGAGCAGCGCCGTTGCCCAGTTGAAATTTGACTTTTATGAGGCGTTTTCGGAATACACAATTACCGTGTCGAATTTATTAATGCCATTTATCATGCAGCACTGAATTTAGGGGCCAGAGGTAACCCCACTGTCTTGGGACCGCTCTTTCATGGCTTGTCAGCGGCTTTAATTATGCTGAGGCTGCTGCTGCTGCTGACGATGTCCTGCTGGGTAGGCGGGCAGCCCAGCCGGGACGTGCTCATATTTTATGTCCTTATAAGCAGTGCCTGTGCCAGGGTTTCCCTTTCCTTTCTGGACCCCAAGGTTGTGTATATTGTTGTGTGGGACAATTATAAAAGCTAGAGAAACACCACTTATTTATGAGTAAAGGTAAAAGAATTTAATTGTTGAGAAGACAGCTTCGTGAAAGATAAAGTCAGATTTAATTTGAATATTTGTTCTGCTTACTTATTTATTGTAAACCATATAGTAGCTTTCTAATTTTTCCATTTTTCAGCTGGTTTCCTATTAACCAACACAATTTCAACCCCAAATAGCTATTTACGGAAATAATAGCTTTGCTAAAGCTTTGCTTTTGTAACAAAAAATACTAGGACAACCACACTCAATTAAACCCACTATAATAGTAGGCTTTGGACAGCCCTTAGGCTGTAATTTCTGGTTTATATTTGTGGCTTTGTGTAATTAACTCAGGGGCTTTGTTAATCGATAAGCACTCAATTAACAGGTCTTAAAGGCTTACGAGCAATACAAAATTTTGCGTGTAGCTACGAGTTTTCCCACGCCAAGCGGGAAAACCAGTCCACCGAAAAGCACTCAAACCCCCAAAATGGCGGACACTTTCGAGGGGCAAGTAGCTGAGGCGTAAATTGATTCAGTGGGCTTAATTGTGCTGACATTTTCATGTGCCACTGCTGCCACCGATCGATCAATCGATGTGAAAATGTGTTTGCTTTGGCACGCAACTGCAGCTTTGAGCCAGCTGCCATGCCCCCTCGCACCGAACTACCGCCCCCTCCACTAAGCCTAATTTATGCCGTTGCATGGGTCGGGAATTGAATATGACAACTTTATAGAGTTTAGTTTATTATAATCGCATAAAGTATCTGACGTGCCGGGGGCGCCTGAAACGAGCACGGGGATTTTCCTGGCACAGCTCTCGGCAGGAGGAGCCTCCTTTGGTTCCTGGAGCTCCTGCCTTCTGCCTCCTGCCTGCTGGCTGCTCCATTGTTGTGCTGCTCATGCATCTTTCATGGGGCCATGTTAATGTGCCTGGCTATGATTTCATTCCCTGCTCGCTCTACCTCCCTCCCTCCCTGTACTGCCACTTGCCAAGTTTATGCAACAGATTTATGAATGCCCAGCTACGTGGCTGAATTAGGCAGCGAGGCGAGCGCATCTCTCCATCTTGCCCAGCTGAGGCAATTCCCAGACTCAAGGAACCGAGGCTCTTGCCTTGGTGAAAAACACAGCAAGAAACACTTGGGAATATATTAGGAATACATATAATTAATTGCGGTTTCTTAAGGAACTTTTCTTTTACTTGAAACTTATTTTTACTATTTTATAAGAGGACTCTGCTTTATCTCTTAAATACAGTTTCAAATGTATAATAAATTTATACTTTCACAGAATATATATTTAAAGATATTATCAGCATTATTCAAAGTGCCCAAAGATTTGCATTTTCTGGCTTATGAATTTACAAAAAAGAACCTACCCAAGCTGGCTTCTCAACGTTGAAAACTTTTGCTTTAATTGTCAACTTCATTAGCCAACTAACTGTTGTCGTCTCCTGGACCCAGACCCCTCTCCGGCTCTTTATCTCTTCGGAGACCTTAGGTCATCTTGGGTCGGAAAGTTTTGCCATTTGTTAATTAAGTGCAACTCAATCTGCTGCCGCTGTGGCAGACATAACTCATTCATTTGGCTGAATCCTTGGTAGCAGCTGTTGCAGGATGTTAATTGCCGCCGTCATGACAAATGTGCCTTCACCGGCTGCTCCTCCTCCTTCTCATCAGCAGGATTTGCAGGAAATCCTAGTACAGCTTTTTCTAGTGGCGTATAATAACCACTCGTTGTTGGTTTTGACATGGCCAATATTTAGTTATTGTCCGATAATTGGAAATGCAATTGCCTTAATTACCACTGTAACTGCATTATTTATAATTAACAGCTGTCGAGTGTCAGTAATTGCCCCTCGGATTAATGCAAATCCGCTAAAAGATTTTCCTTGGCAAACACGGTAAATGCTAAATCCGTTTATAAATATTTAATTTGCAATTTATGGCTGGGGGTTATTTTACCCATTCACTTTTGCGCTGCTTTTTCCCCCGCTTTTTCCCGCCGGCCCCTTGTGTAAGTTCTTTTTCATGTTTTCGCGCTGCTCTACTTTGTTGCATTTCTTTTTTGTGTGTTCGCTTTTCCAGCTCGACCTTTTTTTGTGTGTTTGGCTTTTCAATTTCAGTCATGCCAAGCTATCAGTGATTTTCGTGGAAAATGCTTTCTCTTTTCTCTGGTCTCGGACACATTTCCGGCGGTAAAGGTGCCCCCGGCCATTGGATAACCCTTCCACTTAGTGGACATCCTTTTTTTCCGGTGTCGATATTATTTCCCAGAATTGATACGATAAAGGAATCTGTATTATTTTTAATTGTTTATGATATTTATTTGTGCACGATTCTGAAATGATTTTTAATTAATAAATTGAAGGCATTTGAAAACTCTAAATTGAATTTGTACTCAATTAAAGAAATTTGCTTTTAGTGAAAAGAATTGAATTTAATTGCTTGTGTTATTTATTGACCAATGCTTTTAACAGGCATTTTTTTATTATATAAATTTAATTTGAACTTTTTTTCAGAGCATTGATTTTAGTTTTAATTTGTGGTAAAATTTTTAGCAATTTGTTCGGCTAAAAAGGCAAAAATATGCAGCTGTGTCCGCGCATTCCGATGACTTTCCATTGCAATGCAATATTTATTCTGGCGCACAAATACTTCCCCCCCTCAATGCATAACTTATGCAAAGAAGAGAAGGCAAAACGTTTTCGGAAATAGTGAAAATGGGTTTTTTTAATTAAAAAACCTTCTTGGCCAACGGAACAGCTGTCAAAACACAGTTCAGACTGAAACAAACAATGAATGCCCTAGCAGATATAAAATGTAAAAAATAGTAATAAAAAAATATATATAAATAGAATGTATGCCCATTTAATTTCCAGGGGAATTTCTTAAAGAGCAAAGACCATCATAAATTGTTTTTCATCGCAGCATCGTCGACCTTTTTTTGTGTTTTGCCAAAAACGCTGTCAACGCATTACGTAATTATGGATGTATCAAATTATGAAAAATGTGCTCGGCATTCGCCAAGTTACGTGTTGTGGCAACATTTTATGGCTGTCGCGGAGGCCGTCGCCGTTGCCGTCCTTTTCGCCGCAGCGAATTATGTGACAAAAACGCTTCAGTAAACAGCAGACGTACAAATAGATGGGGAAAATGCCACAGAGAGACAACAGAAACACGGACCCCGGCGACATGACAACCAACAAAAGGTGGGGGGTGTTGAACGCGTACTTGGAAAAAAATTCTGCTCTAATTTATACGTTTTCAAGAGCAACGGAATTAATTAGTAGTCCGTGATAATTATTTTTGAAATGCAATTAAAATAATTCAAATTAATTTCACAAGGGGAATGATATGATATATAATAGAAAGTATAAATGAAATTCTGTATTAATATTTAAAGATTTTAAAAGCTAAATCGGTTAAACATCGCGATATATGAGCAATACATTCATATTTTCATAATTCATACTATTTGATTTATGAAACTTAAATTTTTCATAATTTACGATACTTTCGAAATACAATCATTGCTGTTTTTTTTATAAGACAATCTCGATAGATTCTAATGTAATAACTATTCTTTTCTGGAAATCCTTATAATATAATATGGTAATAAATCAATAATGATAAAGAAAATTTAATATCTTACAAAATATGTTCAGGTTTTCATTGGTTTTAAGTTCTTAATTAAATTTGCTTAAGTCTTAAAACTATATAGTTTATTTTATAATAGATGTGTTTCCTAGATTTTAAAATATATTATTTCAAGTGTAACGATAAAATCTATCCGAGTCGCAGTCCATATTTCAGTCCCAGTGCATCGTTAAGGATTTTTTTTAGAGTACCCAGTCGCAGCGTGTAATTATCAAATACATACCAACATAACAACATATGTATATATATATATTTGGTCCCTTTCTAAACCACCCTGCCTCTCTCTCTTTCTAGCCACATCTCGTTTCGCTGCTCTGTCAGCATTGCTTACTTTTATGGTAATAATTTCAGTTGTGGCATTAAATCAGCGGAAACGGAAATGTAAAAACGTGTTGCCAGGAAGTCATATTTCAGCTTAGACAAACGAGATATGCACTGTAAAGAGGGTGAAAGAGACAAAGACAGAGACAGAGAGAGAGAGAGGGGTGATGAAGCGTGTGATAGAGCAACATGCAACATTGTTGTCAGTTGTTGGTTTTGTTGTTGATTTTGCTGTTTGCGGAGGAGACTACATCGCATTAATTTGGTTTTACAACATGGCCACACATAAAAATGAGAAATGGCTGACACACATGCTGCAAAAGCAAACACACAAACACTAATACACTCGCCCGCCGAGCAACAGAAAGAGACGACAAGTGTGGCAGAGGGAAAGAGATAGCATAACAGATAACAATTGCCATCAACAATATAGTCGAAATTAGCGCAAAATGAATTATAAATGCTGCCTTAATAAAAAGCTAACGCACAAAGCAGGGCCAGCAGACATCAGGCTAAAGAAAGAAAGAGAAAGAAAGCAAAGAGCGAAAGAGAGGCTCCGAGGAAGTGGCAGGATGAAGAAGCAGATGTAAACAGTAAAAATGTTGAATGTTCTTCCGCCGCTTTATGTGCAGCATCAAAAACAGATGCTGAACAAGCCGAATGCAGGGCAGAGAGGCGAGCCGGAAAGAAAAGGGGATAATGGAGTAAGGACTAAACGGCGGCATCGGGCCAGTGGCGCAGGATTTGAAAAGCCTTGTGTCCAGTGAAATTGCTCTAAATAAAGAGCAAAAGTTTTTAATACCCAGGAATCATGGTGCGGTATTTAAGGTATATAAGTCAAAAATAAGACATTAAATTTTATGGTCGGGTTCGAACTGTTTTTATATTTAGGATTAAGTGAGTTATAAATTTTAGTTTCATTTCTATATAAGCCTTTAGTTATTTCCTTTCCGATCTTTAAAATTGACTTTATAATTATAATTGTAACATAAGTTTAAATCAAATGAATTAGAATTAGTTCAAAAAAAAAAACGTTGGCTTAAAGAAAATTAACTTAAGAAATTATTTTCGAAACTAATTGAAATTCACACCATTACTCTCTCATTCCCTAGTATTTTTTACGCATTTCTCTTCTTTATATATCTCTTTTTTAATCAGCAATTCGAACCTAACCTCCTAAGTATTATTTTTTACCTCAAACTCAACCACTTGAACTCTTGGCCATAACTGATTGTTACAGTTAACAGTCCGTTGCCTTTGTACTCTTCTACCAGATGACAACTTTTATGAATGCATTTAACGCTCGCCGTATCTCTGTCTCTATTACAACTTCTGCTACAAATTCGCCAATAAACATTTTCAATTTAAGTTGTAACCATAGAAGGGCTTTCGCGGATGTTTAGTCGCTGGTTTATGAGCAGCTCAATGGCTAATCCCGGACAGAGTCGCTGAAATCTTAAAGGCAGATGTCGTTCCCCCAACGGGAATGGCTAAAGGCAAGAGGCGATTTCGATGAGGTTGGTTGTTCTGGCTCTGGACTTGCACCAGTGAGTTCCTACTGCTGTTGGCAATTATCACATCGTGTCGCAGTGGCGGACATAATATCCCCCCGACCCCGAAGATGAAGTCAAATGCTGCAAATACAACCAATCAGACGAACGGTGGCAGGATGCGCCCCTCAACGCCCATTTTAATGTGCGCACGACTTGGCTCGGGGCAAAACGCGTTTATATACTTGGAAAAAAATGGTAAAGAAATCGAACAAAAATGTATAAACTGTTTAATATATTTAGAGTTAAATTAAGTTAAATAATTTTATATATTTTAGTTATTGTAGTAACTAAGTTTATCCTATTTGTATATTTCTATAAACTTATTTTACAGGACTGAAGGACTGAGCAAACTTCGAATTGTTAAGAATTAATTTGTATTTTATACATTTTCAGGACTCCTATTTTTTAACTTCTTAAAATGAATTCTACTTATATTATTATTATTATATATTCTACATACATTGAACTATTATAATTCAATTTCTTTGAGTGTAGTAGGGTTTGGGGTGTATGGAATTGATATTGGGTCTGGTAACTCCATGAATTTCCTTGTGTTTTCAGTGGGGAAACAGCAGTAAATTGACATAAAAACCAAATTGTCCATAAAAATGTATTTCCCTTTAGCCCAGCCAAGGATCTCCCCTAGCAGTTGCTGTTTCCGACGATTTTCTCGCTTTTCTTCATTGCTCCTGCTCATATTCCCTTCACCCGCCACCCACCAACGATGCTTATCGATAAAGTTCAATGGCAGCTCCAGGGGGAAAGTTGCTCAGTTGGCCGGCGGAATTAGTTTCCTGCGGGGTATCCCATGGAACGGTTCCGTCAACAATTTAATCAGTTCATCGCCTTCTCCCGGCCGCAGCAAATCCTGCTGGCCAAAAAGGATCTCAGTGCTGGCTTGTGTTTATTTCAACACCCTTTGGGGCTTGTAGTTTATTTATTTTTTTTTTTGCTTTTGGGCGGGTTTACTTGCCGGCTATTGACACAAAAATAAGTCGGCTTTAGTTTTGGTTTTATTGGCCGCATTCCGGCGGCAGGAAATTAAAATCCGTCTGGCAATGTTTTCATTTCCTTTAACCCCCAGTCACTTCATCATCTGGCCCAGAGAATCGATATTATGCTAATGCCTGTCTAATTATTGCCCATTATCGAAATGAACTGAACACATTTCCCATCACAATCAACATTCTATAATCGTAGTCTGCCGGCTGGCTTATTTGATGAGCCAGAGAGCCTGGGCCTCGAAAATAAACTGGCTGAAACTCGACGCCGGGAGTGAGGGGAAATTATAATTTGTAAGTGGTTTTTGGGTGCTTATTCGCAGGCTAAATAGACTTGGAAACTTTCGGTTTATTAAATTACTAAGAGAGGCTCAAGTCAGAAAATACATCAGGTTTTAAGCTTTTCAAAGTATTAATTTGGTATTTAAATATGAAAGCCTTTAAATCTTTATTTTCTTTTCTTTATAAGCTTTACAAAGCATGTCATGTTGAATAGATGAAAGTGATTGATATTCCTAATATTTCCCTAATTATCAGATAGGCAAAAGGCAAATCATGTCACACGGGGACTATTGAAGATTTTCCCCACATTTTCCCTGCATTTCTGTCCCTCTTCTGTTTTTTCCCTTTGGGTTTTTTTTTTTTTTTTTGTAAAAACTCCCACGTTGACGTGTGGGGACTTTGAATGGATTTTTAATAACATTGTCAGGGTGACACAGAAATGGCGTCAACATGTGCGCAGCTACCGACCCTGACTGTGATTATCACTCGACCTATGGCCCCCCAAGCCACCCCCCTTGGTATCACGATGTCCTGACCATCAGGGGTCCTACTAGAGCACACACACGCACACTCACAGCATGAAAGTGTTGGACATTTTTTTTGTTTGTTTGGGTCTCGGTGTTTTTGTTGCACGGCTCCTGCTGTTGCTGTTGCTCTTTTTTGGCCGTTCAACATGCTCATATTGGATATGTTTTGGTGGCCACCGGCCACCGGGCACTCCACTCCAGCGCCTCATCATCATTATCATCATCATTGTGTCCATCCTTTTTTGATGAGGCGAAAAGCACTGGCCAACTAATTTCAGCCTGACATTTGCCAACGATGGCCATGACGATGCTGATGATGATGATGATGATGGGAATAATGCCGCACATTTCATAAGTTTCGATGGCGGTTAATTTACATGGCCACTCGCAGGATTTATTGCCACAAACTAGGCCAGCTGTGGGCAGCTAGATATTTATTACAGCCTTTTCGCTTGAAATAAGTTAATATCGCTTGACTCCTTACGCTTTGCTCAGGGCAGAGGTCCTCTTTCAATGGCTTCACAGGCAGTTGCAGGATATGCCTCGACCTGATTGCAAATATATATTTGAACAGAAAATCATAAAAGAGATATATTATGCACAGATGGTGCCTTAGAAAGGGAATATATAAAGTTCTAAGCGTTGTGCATTATTATTATAGAGGTTTATTTTTGCTGATAGATCATTTGATACAATTTATCTGTAAAGAAAATCCAATATAATTTATAGAGACTTGCATAAATATAATTTTAGTATTAGAGTTTAATAATTTTATGAGAACAAGTTAAAGGATTATTAAGTCCATAAAATTATTAAATAGATTGGTTTTCTGTAATATTTTTTATGTATTCCAACCTTCTTTTGAACCCTTAACTTAAAAAGTTTCAATCAAAAATTTACACAATTTTCATCAACCATTTCTAATACAATTTATTTAAAAACTCGTATGATTTCTTTAAGATATGTTGCAAATATAATGTCATCTCTTGGGCATTATTATCCCATCTGTGGGCAAAAATAGCGAGTGCAATGAAAGCAGGCGAGAAGGCTGTTCCAGCAGGCAAACAAAAGCTGGCGAAAACAAATAATCCGTTCGGTGAGCTCCGTGCTCTGCTCCGGCTGGTCCTCTTTTGCCGTTTTGCTGTTTGCTGCTGGCTTGTGTGTGTTAGCCAGTGTGTTTGTTTGTTTATTTGTTTGTGTTTTCCTTTCGAGGCACACGGCTCTTATCAGGATGCTTTTTGTCTGCCTCTGTTTCAGCTGCTGTTTCTGTTTGCATGCGATGCTGATGATGAGCCTGCAACATGTCGAGTGTGCTGGCAAAGTAATAATAACAAAAGGGCTAAGACCAAGACAGCACAGAGAGGGGAAGAGGGAGAGATACTGGGCTTAGCAGCAACTCATTGACACGTTCCATGGCAACACTTTCAGTTTTGGCCTCCAGTCTGCCTGCTGCCTGCTGCCTGGCCGCTTTAAGCCATTTACTTAGCCACACTCGGACAGATGTCAATTGCAATCTGGCTGTGTAAATGGATGCTCGACTGGCTGAATGAAATCATGCACGACTGACTTTATGCCTTTGCCGTGCAGAGTCGTCGTCAGGCCATGCCTTTGCATGCCTTGCCCATGCAGTCGGATTCATTTCCATTTAAATGTTACATCAACTTCGGTTTCCTCTGCGGGGGCAACAGTGCGTATGACCGGCTCTGAATGTGCATTTAATTGCATTCCAATTTCTCAATTTGCCTCCATTTGGGCATATCCTGCCAGGCGCAGACTGCCGTCATTGAATTAATAATTTATCGATAAGCCGATGAAGGACTTTGCCGCAGGCTGTCACCTAATTAGAGAGATACGTTGTGGCGACAAGACCGAAAGCCGAACCGCAACTTTGGCCACACAGTTTCCAAGCCGGCAATTTTCACCAAATTTTCCATTTTCCATTTTCCTTTTTCTATTTAAGTTTTGCCAAAACGAATCACACATATAAAACTTAATTAAAATTATAAATCGAAAACAACGCCGGCTGACCGGTGGGGCACAGGCGTGTCATTGATTGGCATAAAGGGGTTTAATAAGCATAAATTATGAGGAGGCTATAATCAATTCTTGTTGTTATTGTTTGTCTGGCTAACATGAAAATTGGTTGTAGCACGCAAGCCTAACGTTGGAAAGAGGAAAAAAACCTGATAGAAACGCGATTTTAAATACCCTGATATATATAATTATTTTAGGGAATTTCAAAGGGGTTAGAAAATATTTAAAATTATAATTACAGAACTTGGTTGTAAAGTTTCTCTTTGAATAGGTTAATAGAGAATGTTTCTCACCTTCACCTCAACCTTAACAAATTTAAAAAAGTATTCTTTAATAAAGTATTAACTTTTTGATTATTTTATTTCTTTGTTCTGGTTTTTTTTTTAACACACCTTGTCATAAATCCCATCATAAAAAATTATTATCTCCCGGTTTTTTTTGTCTCACTATCTAAATATACTTTCATAAAGGGCAGCAAACTTTTGTCTGAGGTCATTTTCGGGCAGGTGCAGCAGCAACTCATCAGATAGGAGAGAGGAAAGTGGTAGATAACAAAAGTGAATGTTCATTCAAGTGCCCAGGTGAATTGCGAGTGAAACCACCTGAGAAAGCTCAGGTAATTACAGCTCGCGTCACTCTCTATAAACTCAACGGAGGCCTGCAATTAACCGGCCACATAACTCATCCGCCACGTGGCCGCAGCGCTCTAGAAATAAAATGCAATTTGCAAAGTGAAATTGCCTGTGCTGGTTAAATTAATCTCGCCCTCATTCTTAACAGCCCGCAGGCAATTTCAAGCTCGACTTGCGAACTCATCAGCCGCCAACAGCCAGCATCGCTCAGTTGTCAGCCGCAATCGCTGGCATTCTAATTAAGCCGCGGCTAATCATTAATTAGACACATCGAATACTCTGCCAGGTAGCTATTTTTTTATGTATAGGTGCGTAGTATATATATAAAAAAACGGGCCATTTAAGTTTGGTAATCGCAACAGCTTTCTAATGCCGCTAAAGCCAAAAACAAATGTCGCTTTTAATTATGGGCTTTCTAAGGATTTGATGGAGCTGCACAGCAAGAAAAAGTGGACTTTAATTCTATGAGATTTCTATAAATAAAAATATGCTATTGTACTTAATTAAATTTTTATCTTTTTGTTTCAAAATTATTTATTAAAACCTTATACATTTTAAGTCTCTATTTCAATTTAAACTTCTTGATTTCCCTGCCAGAATTTCTTGGCCAGTGTGGCCAGCTGCCCTGTTTGGGCTCGCATTTAGCACTTCCAGGCACGCCACTGGCCACACCCAAGGATATCCGAGGTTGAAAGTGGTTGTATGGTGTTGGGATTGAATGGTTGGGGAATGGATAAGGTGTGGGGCAGGTGCCAGGTCCAACTGCCGCTGCTGGGTGTGCTCAAGGCTACGGCCAAATGGCTGGCTCGGCTACCTGGCAAGCCACACTGACGTGCTCTGATCGACAGGATGTCTGCTGTGAGGTGACTGAGATGGGTGGTCTGCGGTGGGGGGCTTATTTATAAAACGACCTTGGCGCAAATCAAATGCAAAACTTTTATGCGGCCAGCCGCACGCGTCCATGTCCGCGTTCGCGTCTGCGTCCGCATTTGCCTGCTTATTAAAGGTCAAAGCCGATTTGGTTTTGTTGTTGTTGTTGTTTTCCCTGTTGTCTCCTTTAGGTGTGTTCGGTCCCGTGTCCTTTGTGAAGGGAATAGCAAGGAATCATACCCAAACACAAAAAAAGGAAAAAAAATTTACAAAACAAACATACAAAAATATTTACACAGAAAGGAAAAATTATGGAAAAAATTTTCATTAATTTAATTTTAAGGCAAATAAAAAAGAGAGAGGGTTATTTAAAGTATCTAAAATATAATGTTATATTAAATATATATAAAGTTAGTTTCCAATCGGAGCTTTTAAGACTAGTTAAGGTATATTACAAAATTTATTGTTATTTATTTTTTCTTTTCCATTGTATATAGATTGATTGATATACCAAATTCTTAAGGTAAAAAATACCCCATAATGACAAAATTTCCTCTTTGTGCACATTTCTGTATATTTCTCAGCGTGTTTTTTTAACGTTTCTTTTGAATTATTTGCCATCGCGCGCTGCTCAATAAACATAATTAGCATTTTGCCACTTTACGTGGCCCAGTCACTAATGAATGCCTAGGCCCAAAAGGAAACACCCCCCAACAGGCACAACAAGGCAACAAAGCAAAGCCAAAGGCGGGGCAGGACGTGGGCTCAATTGGACCTATTTCATATGCAAAATGTGGCAAAGAAGTTGATTAAAAATTCAGGAAGAGCTCAACTATTTGACAGGCACGACGCCATCTGTGGGGCAAATAAATAACAGAGTAAACTGTGCAAAGGCCACAAGCAACTACACACGTGCAGAGCGGTGTGTGTGCGTATGTATATATATATATATAAGCTGTAGACACATCAACACTTCCCGAGCTGTATACAAGTGTCACTCGTGTGTAGCGCACTCAACACCGGCACTTGGCCATTGCTAGGCTCACACACACTCGAACCAGGTGTTGGCCAAAAAGCAGTTTAATATACTTTAAAACTGTTGTTTGCTTTTTAATTTAAGATTTTATGGGCTTTAAATTTATATAAAATATTTAAATACGTTTAACAAAACTTATTTAGGAGTTTGTCAAAGTAAATTTAAATTTCTTGCAGTGCACAAACGTTTTTAGCAGGCAAAAGGTCTACCCTCTCTCACACACATGCACACACACTCGAAGGGCACACTCATTTAGTGTCGCACACATGGCGTATACGTGTTGCCTGCCTGTGGTCGTGCCGCAGAGTGTAATTAAATATTTTACAGGCAATCTACATTCTTGAGATAAACTCAGCTTTATATATGTGAAGCCCGTCAGGAGCCACAATGGGAAAATGTTTTTTAAAAACGGAGAAACATGCAAAATGCTAAGCATGTACAAAGTTCAAGAGGATTTGGTAGCGATTTGGTAA
This sequence comes from Drosophila seguyi, assembly GCA_008042675.1. NCBI lineage: Eukaryota > Metazoa > Arthropoda > Insecta > Diptera > Drosophilidae > Drosophila > Drosophila seguyi. Next base: position 21,065 of record VNJU01010772.1, read on the forward strand.
TGCTCTTAACCAAATGGAAAATGACACAATGAAATAAGAAATTTAAAAAAGCTAGAAACTGTCTAAGAGGAGATTAAAAAATATATGAGAGAACTACAGGTGTCTGCAGAAAGACTAGGGAACTTATAGGGATCATAAAGAAATATAAAAAATAAATATAAGAAGACACTCATCTATCTATTGGTTACTTCGAAAACCTTTTTATGTCCTCGTAACATATTTTAAAAAACATAAATTTATATGATGTTGTTTCTTATAATTTTAAAAACCAAAACTAACTCCTTCAACTTTTCTATTTCAAGCATTTTTCCAAATAAAATCCTCTAAAATAAAAAGCTACATTGATTTGTATATTTTTATTCATTTTTTTTATGCTAATTTCCATTCATTTTGAAACCGTTCAATTGCCTGCGAAAGTTGACGAACTCGTTTGAATATCGGTCCCAAAAAGGACAATATCATAAGATACCAGATTAATGTTTGCAGCTTCTCCAAACAGACACTCCCACACACACACACATAGGCGCATATGGGAGTACCCAGAAGGATATTGCGCTTAGGCTGCAATATTTCGAGGGCTCGTCCTGGGCCCACACACATACACACACACACGCCAATATGGCTCGTCGAAACATTTTTCGGGGCATAAGTCGTCGTGGTCGTTGTTGTGGAATTTAGATTAATGCCATTTAACTTTTTAGATTTACAAATGTTGCATGAAAAGATAATCGGCTTGCCCTTGTCCGCCAGCCAGCCACAGGACATGGGACATGGGACACGGGACACGGGAAACAGGAGACGGAATACGGGAGACACAGTCATGGGCAGTTTTGTGGTTGCTGCCCCTTTGCAACCTCAGAATCAGAATCAGCCTCATCCACTACCCAGCCTGGTCTTGGTCCTCGTCCTCGTCCTGCCTGCCTGCCTGCGTCTCAGATCCTCCATTTGCGTTTGAGTTGCGGCATTGTAACAGGTTTTGAGGCGTGCTTTGGGTTTCTGCGGCTTGGGTCCTGGAAATATGGAACTGGAGATGGGGGCCAGACCCCAAATTGGATTTCGTTGTTGTCTCCTAGTTGGGCACATATATATATCTACATATACTTATAGAGTGTGCGTGTGTTTCAACTCGGACGCGTGTTGGTAATTGCGCTTTGAGGCTGTAATTTGTGAATTGAAACTGTCAGCAGTAAAATGCGGTGCCTGTGGCCGTGGTTTTAATAAGCAAATTAAAAGGCAGCATTGCCCACAGTAATAACTCTCAAACACCTATGTAATTGACTTCTTTTCATTTGAATATTCATTAAAAACTAAGAGGAAACGGGGTAACTACTTAATTTAAATATAAGTAGACTTTTTGCTTTTCAAAAAAATATTAAGTATGGGTTGCTTTTCTATTAAATTAAATAAGATATATATTTTACCAGGTATTAGCTTTAAATTCTATAAATTTAATAAGCTTTAATTTATATTCTGCCCCACAACCCTTTATTTTTGTGTTAGTTTTTCCTTGAGCATTTAATTTGCCGGGGCTAATCATTTCGCCCTACAAAATTTAATTATAGCTGCAAATCATTGGAATTTCCGTAATGTCCTTAATTAATAAGTTATGCTTTTCCCCTTGCTCACTGCTAAGCAACAGCGAGTATAAAACAGGGGAAAAACAAGAGAAAACAGATTTTTAATTGCCTGCAAAAAGGGTTTACAAGCGGTTCTGTGGGTGGGTTGGCATTTACACTTGTAGTACTAGTAGGCCGCAGCTGCTCCTCCGGCTTAAAGGATGAGGGCCGGCACAAAGTCCACATGAACTGACCACTTGAGCTGGCCTAATTGGCTGGCCAAGTGTTGGCTATTTCGGAGCCGGAACTCCAAGGTCTCTGGATGCGGTTACCCACTTACCACTGACCATCGAGCAATGGAACTTATTTACTTTTGCTTGTGGCTAGAGGATGGTTTTTCTAAATATCAAAAGAGCACTATAGAAATTGTGTAAAATTAAAAGTGGAATTTTTGTTTAAGCTACACAGTGTGGGAAAATTTTCAAAGCAAGCTGATAGATACGAGTATATAAGTATATATATGTATATGTTTTGTAATTAACTTCCTTTTCCTAAAAAGCAGACTCCATTAAAGTAAAGGGGGCGTGGCAAAGTGATGGCTATCCGAAAACATTCCAAGGCAACACTATGCGTGCGCGAAAAAAAATTCATTCATTCAGCAGTCCTGGCCGTCTGTCCAGCTGAAATGTGGGGCGTTAGAAAAGGGGTTACCGCCCCATTATAGCCGACATGTGAATTAGCCAGCATTCTGGCAGCAGCAGCTGGGAATGGCGGCGCCGGAAACGGAAATGTAAGAGCGTGTTCGCGCAGAAGCCCATAATTTTGCATTAGCAATGGCAGAGGAAACAGTAACTGAAACATTAACATTAACATCAACTGAAACATCAACTGGAGCAGCCGGCAACAAACATTGACAGATAACAGACTTGAGTTCAGTCGCATGTGAGCGCACGTGATAGGAATTCACAGGTGCGAACACGCACAGCCAGGTATTAAATATGTCGAACATCGTTCGCAGCTCACTCATCAAATGAGCATTAGAAATTGAGAGGAGCATGTGCTGGTAAATGGGAAATTAGGGAATTACCTTAAACAACAGCTTAAGGAGCACACAATTCTTGCAATTTCAAAATTCAGTCATCAAATAAATATTTTGGTGAGTAATTTTAATGACATTATGTGTATATTTAGGTAAATAAGAAAAAAAAATTAGAAGGGGAATTAAGTAAACCTAAGATAATACATATTCTTTGACTAAAAGAAATACACTTTCTGTATTATTAACCAATAACCAACCCACTTCCTTCAATACTTTAAAATAAATATGTTCCTCGACCACCGTTAATCTTCCGGGTAAAGATGGATTACCCTAAGCCTTAGCTAAAAATGATTGACCTTGGCAAGTTAACCGTCCTTTTCCATCCTCCTGCGTTCCAAATATAATTAGTTTTGCACTAACTGGGGCGTAAAACGAAACTCAGACACATAACACAGAGCACAGACCGCCCCCAGATCGAACTTGGCCGAACCGAAGCGAAGCCTTTGCCTGTCGCCCCCTTCACAGAAAATCATTAAAAATATTTGCCTGCACGCGCTGAGCCGCCTCGTCATCCAATCAGCCATCGAGGAGAGCCAGGACCTTCACCACTATGCCATCCAACCGCTGAATTCGACACCACAACCACTAGCCTGCCTGCTCCTGGCCATCGGATGGGGAAAAAAAGGAGAGAGCGGGCCGAAAAGAACCCAATTTGGGGCATAAAAATTGTTGCTTACTTGGCAAAGATGTTTATCACACCGTCGGGTGGCTGGATACAACAAAAAATAAAGTGGGAAACACCGGGAGGGGACTTTAGCCAAGATGCTGCACAGTGGTTAATGGTTTAAAAATAATTATCTACTTTAAAGATTCATGAACAAGCTGGTGTATAAATATTATTCTTTACTTTATTTTTATTTTTGGCGGAATATTGTTGGAATATCCGTTCGATGGTACAATATTTAATTTTTCCATAGCAAAGTACTGTTTATAAATGTAGATTTTATCATGTAAATCAGCATTTTAAATACTTTGTTGCCTGGTTAAATGTTATTAATATAGTATAAAGTAAACAATTTTTCTTGATTCCCTTTAAAAAAAATATATATAACCAGAGGCAAAATATAATCTTCATTTCAATTAAATTTAATTCATTTCTAAAATAACAAAAATATATAATTTATTACCTAGTTCAAACAATTTTTTACCCAGTATGTACAATTATTTAAGCTACTTCTTATTCAAGGATACTTTAATGTCTTTTCTGTGTAAATATTAATATTAAAATGCATTGCAATACTAAAACATTTTCGAAATTATCTCGAACCACTGTGCTGTGGCCAGTGCGGTTGGCAATGTAAATATTTTGCCATTTGGGCTTTCTCTTGGATTAGTTCCATTTATTTCATCATTTGCGCGTCTCACTAAACGCATGCAGCGGCAGCGCCTTATTCCGCCAGGCCCGAGTCCTGCGTTCCTGTCCTGTCTGTGGAGAGGGCAATGGCCGGGGTTTTTGGTGTTTCGTGGTCGGTCGGTCGGTCGGTTGGCGGTCCGGTGGGGGGATAAGAATTTAATCAGGCCGCTGGGGACTCTAAAGCGCCGCCCGCTGCTAACGCAGAAATGTAGGCGCTGCCCAAAAAGCAGTACACAGGACCAACGAAAATAGCAACGGAAACAGAGAGCAGAAATTTCCTTAAGGGTAATGCTGCACTGGGAAAGAAGCTATAATTTTCCTAACTTTCATTAATTTGTATTTGAGAAAATTTAAGGTTTTTAATATAAAAAAAGCAATTAAAATAGCTTGGAAAAACACATTATAGTCTCAAATAGCGTCAAATAAAAACAGAAATTAAAAAATCTTGGGATACATTTTTCAGTCTCAAATATTTTGTGTAATAAAAACGGCAATTAAAATAGCTTTGAATAAATTTGGTAGCCTCAAAAATTGTGTGGATGATTATATATTACTATATATTTTTAAATATCAGATATGATAAAGGATTTTCTTCAAATCCCTATTATTAGTAATGAGAAAATATAACTTCATCCCTCACTTTATAACTATGCAAAAATTTCAGCGATACAAAATTTATTTTTATTATAAGCTCTTTATATATTATCTTTTGAAGTGTTTCCTTAATAATTGTATTATTAAAATGAACCCAAAAATTAATATAAATATAAATATTTTCCCTCGTGTAAAAATATTGCTGCCCGGAATGATGACGATGGCGATGACGAGGTCCGCCCGCCAAAAGGGAAGTAGTTGGAGGGATTTGGCCTCGTTGCTGTTTGATTTTTTCTTTGCACTCTCCTATTTTTTTTCGTTTTCCGCTCGGCGCCTTTATTATTCGTTACAAGTGTGTGAAGTTGTAATTTAAGTGTGTGGGGAGGGGCGACGACACGCCCACCGCCCATTAAACGCCGCCTCCGAGTGAGTGCCTTGAATGCCGCTCGAGGGGACATTGATTTTCCTCTCCGGATTTTTCCGTTCAAACCCCTGGCATGCCTTTAAAGCAAATTCCTTCCCAATCAGTTTCAGTTGCGTCTTGATTTTCGCTTGTGATTTCAGCGAGCTTAGTGGGAATGGGGAGGACGGAATGGGGGGATTGGAGTCCCATACTCTCGGAGATATAGCATATCCCACAGCCCATATCCCAGAGCCCACATCAGCTGACATTGACGAGTGTCAGGCACATGTCCGCCGCATTGCCGGCGACTGAGTTGGCTTAAGCGTGGACACAGCTGGACATCGAGTGGCCGAATCGGAAGTGTGTGTGTGTGAGGATGGACAGAGGATCCTGCTAGCAGGATGGACCACAGGTGGGATGAGCTGGTATCGCCGTTGTCCTCCGGATCCGCTTCTGCCACTCCCCAACCCCCCTCCATAGTGGCTGAAAAGTTTTCAGTTTGGCTTTATGTTGGCTCTCTTTACCACGAGGACATATTGAATAAATTCATTGGAATTTTTTACTTGACTCGTATGTGACTTGGCGGGGGTTTCCCTCAAGGGGTTTCATTGTCTGTGAAATTATTTCTTTGTTTTATTTTTTTCGTTAAAAATTTATTTAAGAGAAATTGTTGAGCTTATCAAAACTGTAAGGTTTTACGAGCTTCTTTATCACTTAAGTAAAAGTGTTGAGGAATTTTTTTTGAGACAAATATGAATACAAGTTCAATAATACTTTAAATATAAGTTATTATTAAAATAGAAAGTGATAGAAAGTTAAGAACTTAGTTTTATAGAAATGAAACATAAAACCAATAAAAAGTACATTTTAGAAATGGTTTTAGTAAACATTTTAAAATCAGTAATTATAAATTTATAAAATGTTGCACTTGGTTTGTTTATAAATCATTTTACCTTTTAATTTAAAATATAACAAGTGTATTTCTTAACAAAGAAAATATTTAAAAGATTTTTTATTTATTTATTTATTTATTTAATGTAAGAATAGATTTTAAATCTGAACAAAGATTGTAAAGTATGTTTTGACAAAGTATTTGTGTCTTTAAATAACTTATTCATGTTTGTATATTGTTTAGTCCTCAAAATAATTTATTTTTAAATTTCCAAAAGGAGATACAATATACAAAAAACGGCTTGTATGTTTTTAAATTGCATTTTTAATATAATACATGCATAATTTTGCAATCAACTTGGCACGTTCCATGTTAATTCGGAAACAACTGACCATAATTGCGTAATGAAACATAACTAATTCATCCTGCAGTATGCACTTCCCATACTAATTTTAAATTGTGTGCAGGACCAATTGTGAAATGATTGCCGTTTGAATAATTGAACCGGAAGCATTGGCCGACCGCCCGTTGGTAAGAAAAGGTGAAGGAACTCTGGCAACCGGGACAGTATTTCCTCGAATCGAGGCATTAAATAGTGATTGGCCTGGGATGGCTTTTACAGAATGTTCAAAATGTCTCATGGCCTTGATCTGGCCTTTAATATAAAGGATGATTTTCCAGTTGGATTTGCTTCTACCTGGCTACCTGGATGGGGTTCGGTTCACGGTTCTCCGCCAGTCAGCTGGTCGGTCGGTGGTTGGCAATTATTTTTAGACCATTGTGTGTATTTGCCTCCACGCGGACCGACTGTCTGCATGGTTGAGTGTTTATTTTCGCCAATCAATATTCCACATACTCCCAATCGATATGGGCACACGAGGCGTATGATTGATCTAATTGATGGCCAAGATTGATGGCGCAATCTCGTCAGGTGTCCCCTTAGTGTCAACCATAAATCTCAATTGCATGCGACTTACGTGCACGGTCTGGGCTCAGCTGAAGCACTGCATTAAAGTTGAATCGTTTTGAATTTGTTGAATGTGGAAACTTTTCTGTTATCACGAATTTTAACGGGGAAACCCCTTGCAGTTCTTCACTCGAAAACTGGCGATTAATCAGCGATTCGCGGGCGATTCTGCGAGCGGTCAGCGAGCTACTGAAAACGCGACTTGGCAGTCCAAAGGACGAGCGAGGACTGTGACTCTGCGGCGGCTGACAGTGTCTATTATTCAGGAAAAAAGGCCGCAGCAGGAGCGGCAGCAGCAGCAGCAGCAACAGAAACCACGGCCAAGGCGGAGCAACTGTTGGTCGTGCGAATCCCGCTTACGATATTCGTGCACCGTTCGGCTCCGCATTCGGTTTTTGGTCGTCGGCAGGCGGTCGTCCTTCGTCCCTATATTTCTTGCCGTGTCGTCGGCAGCTGTTGAACTATTTTTCGGTTAGTTTTCCGCTGCGCTTGCAACTCAATGACAAATTGTTGCATCTCAGAAAAATCCGACTCCATCCATCCGCCAAGCTCACCTGTGTTTTTGTCGCTTGAATCAATATCACTTGTTTACACATTATGCTTTTTGAGAGGGTTAGTTTTCTGTGGAAAAAATTTAGTTTTAGAAATTATGAATTATTTGATTGGAAACAAAACAAATTTATCTCTAAGTTCAGGCATGTTTTTCACATTGAAACATTTTAAGAAAGGTTTGAAAAATGATTAGCTAAGTAATAAAATTCTTTTCGATTATTTCTTACACTGTTCTTAAAATAAAAATCCACAAAAAATCCTGTTAGTGTGTTTCTTTTTCTTGAACTTTCTTGTAGTCCCAAAAACTATTTTGACTTGCATACTTTTGAGCACCTAAGCGATCGGAAACCTGCACTCTTTGACTTTTTCTAAAGAATCGGTGGACATATTTTCTTTCATTTTTTGTTAGCTAAATGGCTTACCGGGGCGTTTTAAATTTATTGCACAACATTCAGCATTACAAAACAGCATCAGCGAGCGAACTGATAGCGAAAAGTTTAATGGGAAATGTAAATGTAACGCCATTGTATGACATACGACAATAAAATGGAATGGTACAGAAACAATAAACCGATGGATGCCAGGCCCAGGATTCCTACACAGGTTGTTGGTCCCATTTCCCCTCCTGCTTGCACCCCTTCCGCACCTCTCTATCACTGGGATACACTGGAAAATAAATGGGTTCAAATCAGATTAGTTTTTATAAATATTAAGGGACCCAAAGTACTAGAAAGCAGTATTTCAAAACTTGGTATTTCTTAAAGACTTTCATAAAATTGTATTTTTTAGTAAAATATTAAACATATATTCTGGAGTAAGAATAATATATTTATAAACATATTTTCTTAATTTAAAATTTAAAAGTTTATGAAATATTTTCTTCTCTGCTTCTACACATCTCTCTTCCTATTTCCCCAGTCACCGCTTGGGTTTTTTACTTTATTTGCTGTTATTTTTCTGCGGCTGTGACCATAATTTACAATAACAACAATCCAGATAGAGGTAGAGGTGGCACAGGGGGGCGTGGCAGTAGCCGAGAGACAGAAAGAGAGTGAGGGAGGGGCGGTAGGCAGATAGAGAAATGTGAAGCTGAAAATGAAAGAGTCTAACAATGTGGCTGGCCCCGGCTTGTGAGGCTGCTGTTTTGCATTCGATGGATGAAATGCACTAAAAAAAAAATTTCAAATGTTATAATTATTGCTAATAATAATAATAAAATGAGTTGTAATCATATCATAATAATTACTTTATGGTTTCAAGAGTTTCATTTCCAATCCAGTTTCAACGTGAAAAGGTGTATAATCCGAGATTTATAAGCGTTTCTTTTAGTGTATTTTTCTGCAGGATGAAGACACGGCACAAGGCGGGCTTGAAGCCGATAGCTGCGTTACCGTTAGCAGTCTAAAACGACGAAGCCATCGAAATCGCGCCATGCAGTTCTTGCGACTTCAGAGTCAGATATTGTATTTCATGGCGTCTCGCTCGATATGTTACGCGAATATGGGTTTGTTTGCCTGCCCCCAGAAATATATGTATACTTATATGTGTGCCCCATAATTCAATTTCAGAATAAGCCCCCATTCCAACCCATACACACATACAGACACACATCCTCCTGCCCACAGCATCCCCATCCCAGTGCCCCATGCACATGAGGCATTGATCTGCGCTAGCAAAGCGCTTTATGTTTTATGCGTGCGGCTGAAAAGTTTAACGAGGCATAAACAAACACGGCCAGCAATGGGGCTATTGTCGTTGACTGAATGAATGAAAGTTGGCCTTATGATATACGGTGTGCCCAGGGATAGGCATTATTTAGATCTATCCCGGAAGCGGGATTATAATCGTTAAGTGTATGGGACAAGAGTTGGGAATACATATTTCCCCCATTTCGAGATATAAAGAGAGATTTATGTATTTGATTTTGTTTGTGGCAAAAATAAACCAGAAAAATCCATCAAAGCATACATTTTCTTTAACCAAAAATAAAATAAGAAATTTCATAGAAATTTAATTTTTCAATTAAATTAAAATCTATATATTATATCTTTGAATTCTTACAAGACTATTCTTAAGAAAAGTTGTTCGCCTTAATAAGTTCCAGGAAAGTTGTGCCTTTAGTTGAGCAAATGAAAATTAACATTGTTTAAAATAAAATAACCTGCTCTTTGGCATTTCCCTGAATCCATAATAAACTTGGGCATTTTGAATTAATTTAAAATTACGAGTTATTAAGCTCAACAAGAAGTTGTGTCTGTGCTTGTGGAATGTCTACAATTTCAGTCAAATCAATAAAAGCTTAGATACACTGCAAACCATTTGTTTTCTAATTATGCTTTATTTTTATTGGAATTTTAAAATGAAATTCAATATTTGGGTATAATTTGGTTGTTCATTTGCTTTGCATTGCGTAAGTAAGAGCAACGGTGAATGTAATACAGAGCATTTTATATAAACCTCTAAGTAAGCAAAAAATTTTAAAGACAAATTATTTCCTGTTTGTGCTGAGTGAAATATAAAACATAAAATAAATACATTTCTTCAACTTTTATAAGTCTTTTTTTGTTTCCCATTGTTTAGAAATTATTTAAGATTTTTACAATCCCTGTTTTTAACCCACAAAAGCGTATTTCATTGATTTGGAATTATTGAGGCGGTTCACCCCTTGCAGCTGGTGATGTCGCAAACTGTAAAGCCCATGTTAAAATTGGCTTATCCATAATCCAATTAGCCAGGCCAGATAGCGCCGTGTCACGGCCACATCCTCCTTACATAAACCATATGTTTCGTCACATGCAATTTCCAAAGCAATTAGCCGTCACCCATCACCTGCCTGATGCAACATCCTTCGCTTCTATTCCACTGCATACACGCCCGAATATGCTAGAATGTCCTTTCATTTGCCTGCAGCCTGTTGCTGGGATCATGGAAATGTGCGACAGTGCTGGCTAGTGAAGATCTTACTTAACTAAGCTAGAAACTATATAAATAATTTCTTAAATATCTTTGCTCTTTAGGGTTTTCCTTTTAAATTACTTTAAAGAGAAATTTACTTTATTTTCATAATTAAATAATAATAAGTAAACATCTCGGATAATTATATCAATATAAAAAGTGTACACTGCTTTCAATAAATTATTTGTTTTTTAATTTTCCCCAATTTGTGTTTAAAACCAAACAAATTGTTGATGGCCAGCACTGGTGTTAGCTTTGCGAATTGAATTTGTCGCGCATTGAACAAACTTGGCAATTCAATCAACGTGCCAGCTGCCAACTACCCATGCTCCTCCATACCATTTCACCTGCCCTGTTTTTTTTCTCCTGACCATGAACCTGGCCATCGACCACTGGGGGCTGTCTTCTCCGAATGACTTTTGGCCAGCGCTTATTGCTGGTGTTGCTGTTGTTCGCTTGGCTAAGTGAATTGCCCTGTTTGTCGCCTGTTTTGTTTTGTCCCCCAACAGGGAGAGCAGTGTCAAAAATTACGCATACGCCCGGTTGGCGCGCGCATTAAGCCGTTACGGCTAATGAAGCTCACGAGATTGACGGGCCAATTATGCCGATGATGGCAGCGCCATTGTTTCCGTTTCCGCTCCGTCCCATCAATTGAATTACATTGAAAACTTCGTTAGGCTCGTTAGTCGCCTCTCCCCGATAAACACGCTCGCCCCGGCAACTTAAAATGCAATCAATGCCAGCTTGGCATTCTCCGTTGCAGACTTAATCTCGATTAAATGATTTTTTATTGATACCATGAAGTGCTGCGAGCACTCGCACGTATAATATACACATAAATGCACTTGGAAAATTTTCTGTATGATTTTAATCTCAGAAAAGCAGCTGGGGAAGAAAATATCTAGATAGAAGGATCATTTCAGTTCAGTTCAAATGGAAATTAGTATCTTAATTCTTAATTTTTTCTGTTATTTTTTCCCAGCGTAGCCACATATATTTCTCAGAATTGCCGCAGTTTGAGGCACTTGGGGTGGTTCAGGTTCTGGAACATTTCCCCCTTGAAGGGCAAGAGAGTGGCCAGAGTAAATCCCGGCAGATTGCTTGCTCGCGTTACGCTTTTTATTTTCCCACGCTATTCTTTTTCCTTTTTAATTGATGTTGAGCGGTGATGGGTTTCCCGTCAGCCTTTCCAGGCGTCGGGATTAAGTAGAGCGTTTTCAATTTGCAGAAATAAAAATAACAATGGACAGACGAGGAGCATACATAGGTGGTTGGCACTCAGGCGGCAGTCGGCACTCGCCACTCGGCATTGACAGTCCAAATTGAATGGCAATTTCATTTTATTGAAGTGCAGCAGCAGAGCAACTGGTGGGCCCTGTCAGTGCACCGAGCGAATATAATATTTCAGCTGACCAGGCAGCCAAATCACAAGAAATTCACTCTGGCTATATCGGGTGGATTTTTTTTCTCTCTTGGCATCCGGATTTTTCGGTTTTTTTTTTTGCGGATTTCTTTCGCTTTTTTTCCTCATTGACGCCTGCGGCACGTACTCGTGTTACTCTGTCGGGCAACTTGTCGGGCTCTAAGGCAGTCACATCCTCGTTTTCCGTGCCTGCATGGTCGTCGTCCTTGTCATGCTGAAAATATAATTAAAGTTTTTGACAGTTATCTCTGGCCAACAATGAATGAATGCCCATTCTCGGTGTGATTAATGATGTCACTCTGGCGGGCGGAAAAATAAAATAGAATTAAATCTAGAAGGAAGTTAAAAGCAGCCGAGGGGCATGGCATAGCATTGAATTGAAATTGAATTACTTGATCATTTATGCTAGATTATGATAATCGCATCGAAAATGTTCAACCGCAAAACAACGGGTCTGGACATTAGTTGGTCCCATTTATTGTCCACCAATTCGAAATTCCGCACATGCCTGAAAGTATGTCCATGTGCAAAGCAATTTGCATTTTCATAGAGCTTAGTGCGGTTGTGGTTGCCATTAAATGGGAATTCGGCATTTGGTTGTGACCAAAAATGTTATTTTTGGCATGTTTTTGGGGGTCGATTTAGTGGCTTAATTTTGATTGATTCCAGTTATTTAGGAGAATTCAATTATTCTTGGAAATTCATAAAAGTTACATGCTTAAAGCAAACAAAAATTGCAAAAGGCATTTAATGTGGAATATTAGTTGACTATTTTATTTTCCCTGTAAGCTATATATATATTTTTTACAGAGAAAACTGCATTGACTTGCCTTAAACCCTTTTCGAGGAACTGCAAATTCAAGCTTTTCAATCTTGACTGGGATTTAATTTACGGAAGTGTCACTCTCAATTTGCGACACTATATATCTTTGTCTTTGCCTTTGCTCTGTCTATTTGCGCACCTTTGGTTTCGGTTTGCAGCTTTGTTAATTAAAAAATCTCCTGGAAATTAGAGAAGTCAGACGGGTAATTAGGACTGACAGCCCACATACGCGGTCAGACGGATCAGAAGGGTTTTTGTCCGGGATTTGGCGTTAATTGGCTACCGTTGCGTGGCAACCTAACGGCTGGCGTTGCAGTTGCATCTCTGCAGCTAGTGGATTGCAAGCAAATCACAAACACACGCCAACTCGGGTGGAGAGAGCAGTTGAGGAGCTTCTCCGAATAAGGCTAACTTTTTAGGCAAACTTTATTCTGCATTTTCACAGGAAAATGTTTAGAGTGGCTCACAAATTGAGTTGTTGTTTGTTAAAATTAAATTAATAACTGTATTTAGGCCAGGTTTTCTGGGCAGATGATTTCATTAAAACAGTCAGAGGCCAGGGCCCACACTGCGTATGCGCAATGTTTTAGCCAGCGGACTTGACTTGGCTTTTGTGCTTCACTTCGTGTTCGTATGTGTGTCCTCTGCATGTTTAATATGCAATGGCTAGGCTTATTCTTTGGTACAAGGAAATCCTTTTACACCATATTGAGTTTTGTTGTTGCCGCCTGCCTGCGGCATCCCTTATTACATTTAAGGAAAAATGATTTAAGAGCGCACTGCGCCTGCAATTAGGTTTAAATATTTATGCCCCCGAGTGTCAATACAGCGTCAAGTTTGCATCACGAGCTTGTGAGAGAAAGAAAGGCAACTAAAAATAAAAGGAAAATTATAAATTTTTGGCAGCTGCACCTTAAAGGGATTTCCGCTTGAATTTGCTGTTTGTTCCTCAGGCTCCTCCCATTTTGGATATCAAATCTTGCTCCCTTGTAGCTTTCAGTTGCCATTCTCCAAACAATTAGCAACCGAAAGTGGGCCAAACAAACTGTCAAGCCGGCAAACATCGAATCAGACCATCGAAGTGAAATGGAAATGGAAAATGGAAAATGGTGAATGGAACTACTACTAAAAACGAAACTTGTGTTTTGCATTCTCCTCTCATTTTTTTCGCCAGTCTGTGTGTTGGGGTCAAGCCATACAAAAGCACAACAAAAAAGCAAAAATAAAACTGTTTACGACACAAAAACTTTGGGCTTATGATGAAAATGCTGATGATGATCATGTAAGTGGGTGAAAGTGCACAGGAAACTGGTAATTATAAGGTTAAATTCATTAAAATAATTAGTTTCATATTTTGTATAGCATTATGCACTCAGAAATAGAGAAGAAATCAAATTTTAAAGTTGCTTAATGGCTAATAAGTAATTGAAATGTGTTTTTTATGCAAAATTAATCTCAAAAATCTCAAAATATTCAATTAATAGTATGTAATATATACCAATAAATCCATGCATTTTTAGCTGACTTTTAAAATTGTTTTCTTTGCCTAAGCATATTTCCAAAAAATCCTAACTGAAGAGCTCTTATTTTCTTCGAGTGCCTTCCTGCGGGTGGCTGCTTTGTTCCGATGTGCGGTCACTGCCAGGGGCGATGTTTTGTATGGCCCACGGAGCGTATGCGTAACGAGTGCACAAGTGGCCATCGTTGGCTGCCCGTGGCCATACAAAAGGCATCGTTTTGCTTGTCATTTCGCCGATTCAATTAACGCAACAACGCGAAACAAAGAGAGAGAGGAGGGACAGGACACAAAAAAAGCCAAAGCTCTTCAAATCAGGAAGCCCAAGGTGCCTCCACTTGCTTTTAATGGGCAATTACATTTTAATGAGACTTCACCGCCGCCTCGCCTCCCGTCGATAAATGCAAATTTTTGGCCAGAAGCAGCCGGGGCACAACCTCACCTTTAAAATCGCGCCAAAGGTCGCCTTAAAGTCGAAGGGTCAGGACACGGGGGCACACATTGTCAGTCCCTGTGTCCTGCGCCGCCTTTGTATGCAAATTCCGCATTCGTAGCGTCCAACGTTATTAATTTCGAGCACAAGCCGAGAGTTTATGTGCTCTGGTCCCCGCCTCCGTATCGAACGCTTGACACATCAAAGCCCCGACCTGACAGAAGCACACGCCCTTTGCGTATTTTTTAAATATGCGTGTGCGATTAAAAAAATAAGTATCAGTTGCTGTAACAGCAGCAGTAACGGCAACTGAATCAGAAACAAACATTAAAGGAGGGACTGGCCGGCGGTCCTTTCAATTGGAAAACGGGGCGGCAAGCAGAAATATAATGAGTTTTGCTCGCTGTTCACAAACAGGCTCTGGCGCTGGCCATGGCCGCACTCTGACAAGCGCTGACACTTTTCCGCTTTTCCATTTTCCCATACAAAGAGGGGGGCGGTGTCTGTGTGCATAAGCGGGATAAATGTACATTAAAAAAAGGCTGATGCTGGGATTTTAGAAAAATTTATGTACAATTAAGGATTAAGCCATAGTCTTCAGCAAAGTATGTGAGCGAGAGAGCTCTACTTTCCACCTTTATGTGGTTGGTATTTCCTCTCCTTTACAATATTATCCTTATAAATTTCTTATGATTTTTTTCATTAAAACGTTTCTATTTTTGCGAGTGCAGGAGGCTGTTGAAGGTCTCCATAATGTTGATGGACACTCGCTTTGATTTGCTTGTGCTGTTGCTCGTGTGGCTTTTCTTTTGCCAGTTAAATCCGCACTAACGACTTGCCAGTTGATGTCATACGTGCGGTTTCATCCGAGGACAACGACACCGACACCGACACCGACATCGGTGGCATCACCTCCACTGCTGGCTGGTATCATCCTCATCCGCATCCTCATCATCATCATCATCATCATTGCTCCCGACTGTTTGCCATGTCCTTTGACACAGTCCACACAGTCCCAGGTCTCAGGTCCCATCCTCTTTAGGCAGCGTCACATTTAAAATCAATTTCATGGCCCATGCCAGGACGACGGACGACTTACAGAGCCGCGCATAGAAAATCCCTGTTTTTGTGCCTCAGCCGCAAATGCAAATATAAACATATGTGATGGCCGCAAAAAAGAAATCCTTTTCAAGCTGTAAATATTTCCCTAACGTTGCAAAGTCAAACAACCGGGCGTTGTCATTTGTGAAAGCCAAAGGACACATTTTGTTAGTAAAATATGTTTATGAAAGGATATGGTTGGGTTTTTCGTAAATATTTTTGAAATCTGATTAATAGATAGATTGTTTTAGGAATAAGTGGATGGAAAACATACCTAAATAAACTAAATAAAACAATTTTTATAGATTAAAGTGAATTTTGGCATTTAAAAACATTCTTTAACAAATGTTTTTTTATGTTTAACATTTCTAGGACTTCCACAAGTTATTATCAAACAGACATTCTTTTCTATATATTCTTGCTCTTAATGCTTTTAATTCTCTTATTTTAATCCCGAAAGAGCATTAAAACACCGACTTATGGACAAAACTTTTGTAAAATATTCTTTTATTTTCGTTTCATAAACCTTTCACTTCCAGTGAGTGAGTATTTATGTCTGAAAGGCCACAGAAAAGGTCGTTACTGATAAGTCGTCACAGGCGCAGCCTGCGTTCAGCCACTCAGTCAGTTGGCCATCGGCCATATCAAGTATACGCCCCGCTGTACGATGGTACAAGCAGTCAGTGCAATGCACTCTCCGCCAAGGACTTCCGGTAAGACGGATTTGGGCATCATTCAGTTTCCCGTTGAACTCCAATTAAGCAGCTGGCAAAATGCGAATTGCTTCAAGTTATTTGGCAATCCTGAGGCACCTGTTCCTGCCGCTGCCTTGTGTGTTTTTCTTGCCACTCACCGAGAGTTGCTCGTGTGCCAAGAGCAATAAAAGTTTGCCGCTCTAACCGACGACGGTGGCAGGCGGAATTATTCATTCGACATTTAAGTGTCTGCCGACACGTGCAATGTAAAAGTTTTACACACCTGCATACATTACACAATCCCGGGCATAAGCCATTAAAGGAAAGCGGAGCTTAAAGATGCCGCCTGCCATCGGTGGGTGGGAGGTAGGAAACGACAAAGTGACTGCTTTTCATCTGCATTTCAGGTGAAGAAACATGCATATGGAATTTGAAGATAGCCAAAAGTAATCGACTTGATTGATCTTTAGCATGTTAAACTACATGTTCTAATATTTATTAAGTATGGATTTAAAGTGGTAACAATTATTGCAATTTATATTCAGAGGAAATACTTAAAAGCTTGTAGAAGATATTTTTTGTTTAAATATACGGTTAAACTATTTGTCAATCTTTTACCTAAAGCTAAACCTTGGGAACCTCTTCACTTCACTTGAAAAATCGTTGTCGAAGGATGACAAATTGGCCGCCTTTCATCTGCATTGCTTGCCGTTTTGGCCAATGAATCTGCATATGGAATTCGCTGATGGCCAAAAGCAATCGATTTTCATCTTCGGTCTCCTTTTTTTCGGCGTAACGAAAGTGATTTCCTGCCAGGCATTGCCGCCAAAAACTTCATCAAGCTGCCATCTCTTATCGCCGGTGGGAAGGTGCTGTAGCTGGGAGAAGTCTCCGCTCCCACTTTGTGGCTGCATGCCTGGAATATCTTCCGCTTCCGCAGTTATGATGTCTTCCTCTTGTCGGGTTGGGAAGGGCGCAAGCGGCAGTGCCGCCCCGCCAGTAAGTGCCAAATAATAACCGAATGTTGGCAAAACAAATCGAAGAGTTTCAAATGCAAAAAGAAAAAATATATATAAAACCAAAAAACCGCAAATTCCTGGAGCCCACAGCATACAGCATATTTGATGCAACCCAAAAACACTCAACTATGAATGCGATTTTCATGTAAATCCAATCGGCTTTGGCACGTGCACGACCCTGGAATACAAAAAACTAGACAATAAGTTTCTCCTAACACCGGCTGTAAAAATAATCAATGCTTTTGGTAAGGAGGAAGCACATAAAAAAACAGATTGCGGTTAACAATTGTTGGCGTTTTAGGGCAAGCTTTAAAAGGCCTGAAAAAATGTTACCTGTGTTGGGATTTTATGGTATTTACTTTTAGTCTATGAAACTTAAGTGTTAATACCTCACACTTATAATTGATATAAATGATAAATCTTGTATTTAAACTAAATTTTCAAGGAAACGGAAGCCTTCAGCTATAAAGATAATTCTTAGAAATGTAACTTCCGCTTTTTAAGATAACATTTGAACACAAGAAACAAACTCATTCAATTTAATGGTAAACATTCTATTAAAATAAAGTAAATTCTAATCCAGAATAAAACAAATACTTGTACTATTCCTAGTAGCAAAACAAAATGATCTAATAATCAATTTTCGGAATGGGAAAAACCCATAAAAAGTGAGATTGCGGTTAACATGTGACCGAGCGTTTTATGGGCGTTTAAAAACGCGCGAAGAGGGTCACCTATGCTGCAGTTTTATGTGGCATACTTTCGGGCGAGCTCATAAAAATTTCAACTGCCAGTCGGCCGGCCATATTTTAATGGGTCTTTTTGGCCATTGTTGATCTAACTGCAACACTCACAGAGCCGGATAGCAGGGGGGGCACCAAAGAATAGAGAGGCGTGACGACAACAAAAGGACGAGAAAGCCAAACAATCGCTGTCTAAACGCATTGTGTGCGCTTTGTGTGGCCTGAAAAGGGGGAAAGGATCACCACCAGGAGACACACAGCCATATCACATATCGCGGCCGTGTCAATGCAAATGTCTATGAATGCGAAAATTCACATTGATGTCGCTTTGTCGCATTGTCTGCCTGGGTGCGCCTTGCTACCTCGCTGACTTGCTGCCTCGCTGCCTTACTGCCTCCTGCTTGTGTGCGGAAATATTGTTTGTTGGCTTTGCCGGCTTGCTGGTCTGTTTGCTAAACGGCAAGACGACAAACACAAGATGTTAGTCGATTGTGATTGCGATTGTGAGCAGCCAAACACTTGACTTGATGTGTGACGACGGCTGTGTCAGCCGATACGGTTTATTATTGCCAGCCGAGCGAACGAATGACTAACCAGATGTCACAACTGAAAGGGAACTTAACCGTGCTGCCGGGAAAATCGAGTTCAACAATTGCCGCAGACAAACCGCAAATGATTACTATTATGCCAGGAGAGAGTTATCATTCCCTAAGCTCATAGATTAATTATTTTCTGACAGACACAAAGATAAAAAATTGATTAGATAGGGTTTATCATTTGGTTTAGTTTTAGTTTATTTATGACAAAAACAATATGCCAGCTGCCCGTTCTAAGCTTACTTTATCTAGTTTAGTGTTTTCTTTTCTAAAATAAATTTATAAATATAACGACTTACCAAGCAAAGTCTAAGTACAAGTGAACAGGGAAGCAAATCAACTGCCAATTGGGTTTTTGCCCTCGCCCTTATTGACTTGCTGACCCAGCGGCATTAATTAATTGCAACGCTTTCGGCTTGGTGGCCCTGTTTGCCCGAGTCCTGAAGTCTTGGTTACAGTTGTGTCAAGACGCTTGCGATAATTGGAAATTGCCAATATCAATATTTAATGTCGCAGACACAGGAAGCCATATTGTAAGGTGTTTGAGTTGAGTAATCAATGTTAAAAAGTCACTGATTAAAGAGTTAAGTAACTAACTATTTTTATAAATTTTATAAAACTTTTATTTTCATTTTTTAATTCTTTGAATCTAAACAAAGAAATTATAATGCACCAAAATGCCAAGATTTATGTTAAAGTATATGGAAAACGGGTTTGTTGTAAACAATTTCACAAGTTAATTAACACTTAACTTAAATAAGCTATATTTTGATTAACACTTTAAACTTAACAAAAGCGTAAGGTCACTTAAGTGAAGTTGAACATTTTAAGTTTCTCGAGGGCTAAACACATTCTGAACGGCGTTTGTTAGTTCCACGTTTAGGTTGCCCAGGCATCCTTGAAACAATATGTCTGCTATTAATTTCCGGGCCAGGACCTTTTGATACCTGTCCATTTCCTTGTACTGGGCACTCCATGATAAAGCTATGGGGTCCACCAGGGTACTGGAGTTTAATTTGTGGCTCGATGTGCTACTGAGAGACTCTGTTGGTATCTGCAAATATTAGTTGATGAATTTAAATATGTTTAAAAATATTTATTCGAGTTTTTTACCTCATTGTTAAATCTGTTACACTCTGAGAAGCAAACCGTTCCAGTGGAATCTTTGACAGTGCCGAAGTCCTTCTGCTAAAACCAATTAATTATTAGTTACAAAATAAGTGATAGTTTTTTTTGCTTTGCGAACCTGACAAGCTTCGTCCTCCGTGAGATCATCGCTAACTTCCAAGTGATGGCTTAGAAATAGCAAGAGATTATAACACCATAGTTGTGGGACATAGGTCAACAAGGAGCTCTTGGCATCCAAGACTTTTCTGTGTTCGCGTTGAAATGCAGAGCGAAAGTAGTTGATCTTGCGCTTGGCCATATCCTTGGAAGCCGCTCTGGGATAGATCTCCCTCAGCTTGTCCACTAGAACTTTGTAGTCTTTACTCTTCCGCTGCCTGTCCCGGTACTCGGCGCAGTCCGTGTTCCACAGGGAGGGGGAGCATTCGTAAATTTTAAGAAACTCCTGCCAAAAGTTTAGGTTCTCCTCGAGCCCATCCGCTTCCCTGTCACAGTCGCTGTCCACCAGCATCTCGTCGTAAAGCTCAATATAGTTCCCATAGTTGAGTTGCTTCGGCCAAGGGCTGTAAATGTCCTGATCCTCGAACTCCTCTTCTTCCTTCTCCTCGTAGACATCCTGGCAATGCGGCGAATCATCCAGGAAGCTAAACTGGTGAAAAAACCACAGGGTTGGGGAGCAACGCTCACCCGCCCGCCTGTGGATATCTACCATACGCTTCTCTCGCCTGTAGTTCGTCCGGAAGCAGTTTATTTTCTTGATCGCCGTTTGGCGGTCCGCCTTCGGGTACCGTTCGCGAAGCTTGGCCACCAGTTGCGCATATGCTTTGGCCTTGAGGAACTTGTTGCCGTACTCCTTGCTGCCACGGCGCCACAGCGAGGGCTGGGCTCTGTATAAGTCAATAAAGTCGGTCCAGAAACGACGATCTTGGTTCATAATTAACTTTTAATTAACATTCCATAATCAAAAAGCAAACAAAATCGAAGTGTGACCAGCCTGCTTTGCAGCGTGTAAATTTGAAATTGGCCGAAATTTCGAGGTTTTTGCTACTTCGACATCTGGTCTCACTAATCGATTCAAGACACCCGTGCTGCCAGATAGCTTGAGGAAATTGTGATCTCCAGCAAAATTCCGTTTCCGTCGCTTTTTGCAACGAGTAAAAGCTTTTCGGCATAGAAAATACTTCTTGTATGCAAATGAACCTGGGAAAAAAGTCCAGTAAGAGGAAGAAAGTGCGGTGTTGCCAGATCAGTGGGTCCGCTTTAGCAAAGTTTTCCACCCTCTGGCAAATTTAGAATTTTGGTATTTTAGTATATTTTGGGATTTATTTTTACCACCGACGCCGGTCACACTCCCTCTTTAAAAGTACGCGAATATTTAAAAAGAAACGTATCGATTACATGATTTTTATCAAAATAAATACAAATTAGGAATAATATTAAATAAAATATCTCTAAAATATATTAAATTTATTTTATACACTTAATTTTTGTTCTCTTTCTTATAAAAAATATATATTAAAGGGAATCCTGAAGAAGCTTCTTGTTAACAATTGTTACACATAAATAAAGTTATAGAATTACGACTTTTTTTAAATTTATTACACAATTGAACTATGCATACTATGAATGGTTTTCTTGGGTGATGTTTACCGATGTTTTTTCTATCCGGATGTTATTTTTTGAAAACATCGACATCGATATTTTCGGTAGAACTTGGATCACAAAAGATGGATCCAGTTCTTCTTAAAAATCCTTTTCATAGACGAACTTAAAAACTAGTAAATTAACTCAAAAAGAAACATCGTGAACTTAAAAACGGATAAATTAACTTAAAAATGGAACTTCTTGATATTAAAAAACTAATAAATAAGATCAAGCTCTTTTATATT
>VNJU01010791.1:0-54987 GCA_008042675.1 Drosophila seguyi
CTCAGCAGGACGGAAGCCTGGCTTCTCTGGCGTGTAGAATTCTCCCTCAGGTCTCAGATTATCCTCTGGTCGAACTTGAGAAGGCCGTTCTCCTGGCTTGTACTTCGGCTTTTCGGGGCTGTAGAATTCTCCTTCGGGCTTCAGATTATCGGTCGGCTTTACTTGATCAGGACGAACAACATATTGATACTCTTCCCTTTCAACGAATGTCATTTCGCCTTCAGTGCGAAGGTTATCCTTTCGGATAATCTTCTCAGTCTTCTCAGCAGGTCTGAAGACTTGCTTCTCAGGCTTCACAAACTCTCCTTCCGGCTTCAGATTATCCTCAGGCTTCTTCTGGACTGGTCGTTCAGCGGGACGGAAGCCTGGCTTCTCCGGAGTGTAGAATTCTCCCTCAGGTCTCAGATTATCCTCTGGTCGGACTTGAGAAGGTCTTTCTCCTGGCTTGTATTTCGGTTTCTCGGGGCTGTAGAAGTCTCCTTCGGGCTTCAGATTGTCCTCTGGCTTCTTCTGGACTGGCCTCTCAGCAGGACGGAAGCCTGGCTTCTCTGGAGTGTAGAATTCTCCCTCAGGTCTCAGATTATCCTCTGGCCGGACTTGAGAAGGTCGTTCTCCTGGCTTGTATTTCGGCTTCTCGGGGCTGTAGAATTCTCCTTCGGGCTTCAGATTATCAGTTGGTTTAACCTGATCAGGTCGAACTACATACTGATACTCTTCCCTTTCGACAAATGTCATTTCGCCTTCAGTGCGAAGGTTATCCTTTCGGATAATTTTCTCAGTCTTCTCGGCAGGTCTGAAGACTTGTTTTTCAGGCTTCACAAACTCTCCTTCTGGCTTCAAATTATCCTCTGGCTTCTTCTGGACTGGCCTCTCAGCAGGACGGAAGCCTGGCTTCTCCGGAGTGTAGAATTCTCCCTCAGGTCTCAGATTATCCTCTGGTCGGACTTGAGAAGGTCGTTCTCCTGGCTTGTATTTCGGCTTTTCGGGGCTGTAGAATTCTCCTTCGGGCTTCAGATTATCGGTCGGCTTTACTTGATCAGGACGAACAACATATTGATACTCTTCCCTTTCAACGAATGTCATTTCGCCTTCAGTGCGAAGGTTATCCTTTCGGATAATCTTCTCAGTCTTCTCAGCAGGTCTGAAGACTTGCTTCTCAGGCTTCACAAACTCTCCTTCCGGCTTCAGATTATCCTCAGGCTTCTTCTGGACTGGTCGTTCAGCGGGACGGAAGCCTGGCTTCTCCGGAGTGTAGAACTCTCCCTCAGGTCTCAGATTATCCTCTGGTCGGACTTGAGAAGGTCTTTCTCCTGGCTTGTACTTCGGTTTCTCGGGGCTGTAGAAGTCTCCTTCGGGTTTCAGATTGTCCTCTGGCTTCTTCTGGACTGGCCTCTCAGCAGGACGGAAGCCTGGCTTCTCTGGAGTGTAGAATTCTCCCTCAGGTCTGAGATTATCTTCTGGCCGGACTTGAGAAGGTCGTTCTCCTGGCTTGTATTTCGGCTTCTCGGGGCTGTAGAATTCTCCTTCGGGCTTCAGATTATCAGTTGGTCGTACTTGATCAGGACGCACAACATATTGATATTCTTCCCTCTCCACAAATGTCATTTCTCCTTCCGTGTGAAGATTATCTTTCCGAATAATTCGTTCAGTTTTGTCAGCAGGTTTGTACACTTGTTTTTCGGGCTTGGTGAATTCACCTTCCGGCTTCAGATTGTCCTGAGGCTTCTTCTGCACTGGGCGTTCAGCAGGTCGGAATCCGGGCTTCTCTGGTGTGTAGAACTCACCCTCAGGTTTGAGGTTATCTTCTGGCCTGACTTGGGATGGTCTTTCGCCTGGCTTGTATTTCGGCTTCTCTGGGCTGTAGAACTCCCCTTCAGGTTTTAGATTATCCTCTGGCTTCTTTTGAACTGGTCTCTCTGCGGGGCGGAATCCTGGCTTGTCAGGAGCGTAGAATTCTCCCTCAGGTCTAAGGTTATCCTCTGGCCGAACTTGAGAAGGCCTTTCGCCTGGCTTGTACCCTGGTTTTTCTGGGCTGTAGAATTCTCCTTCGGGTTTCAGGTTGTCTTCTGGCTTCTTTTGTACTGGTCTCTCGGCAGGCCTGAAGCCTGGCTTTTCTGGAGTATAAAACTCTCCCTCCGGCTTAAGGTTGTCTTCTGGTCTAACCTGAGAAGGTCGTTCTCCAGGACGGTACCCAGGCTTCTCAGGACTGTAAAACTCTCCCTCTGGTTTCAGATTATCAGTTGGTCGAACTTGATCAGGACGCACCACATATTGATATTCTTCCCGCTCCACAAATGTCATTTCTCCTTCCGTGTGAAGATTATCTTTTCGAATAATTCTCTCAGTTTTATCGGCAGGTTTGTACACTTGTTTTTCTGGCTTGGTAAATTCACCCTCCGGCTTCAGGTTGTCCTGAGGCTTCTTCTGCAGTGGGCGCTCAGCAGGTCGGAATCCGGGCTTTTCGGGAGTGTAGAAGTCACCTTCGGGCTTCAGATTATCTTCAGGCCTGACTTGAGAGGGACGTTCGCCTGGGCGATATTTCGGTTTCTCGGGGCTATAAAAGTCACCCTCAGGCTTCAGGTTATCCGCGGGCTTGACTTGTCCGGGACGCACCACATACTGGTACTCCTCTCGCTCCACAAAGGTCATTTCGCCCTCAGTTCGCAAATTATCGGTGCGGATGATTTTCTCGGGCTTCTCTGCTGGGGTGTAGCCAGGCTTCTCGGGGGTGTAGAACTCGCCTTCGGGTTTCAGATTGTCCCGATGTCGCACCTGCGTGGGCCTATCTCCTGGCTGGTACTTTGGCTTTTCCGGACTGTAGAATTCGCCCTCGGGCTTGAGGTTATCCGTGGGCTTCACATATCCAGGACGGACAGTGTACTGATATTCCTCCCTCTCCACGAAAGTCATTTCACCCTCCGTGCGTAGGTTGTCGGTGTGCACGATTTTCTCGCGTTTCTCTCCGGGCTTGTAGGGCTCTTTTTGCGGAACAACAAAGTCACCTTCGGGTTTTAAATTGTCTTCTGGCTTCTTAATGACTACGTAGTCCACTAGAATGTCTTCGTTTTGCTTGGGAATGTTTCCATTTTCTTTTTTCGACCAGGTATTCGTACGTATCCTCGTGTATGCTTCGTCTAAGGTGTCTGTGGTAATTGAAATCTCATTAGGACATGTTGTTGAGTTTATTGGGACTCACTCGCACTTACCATCGGTTTCAATAATGGTTTTCTCTGTCGATTTCGTTGTGCTGTTTGAGCAATGATGTCGTCTGAAAGAAGGGAAATTTAATTGAGCTTTAAATGATTTATTAGATTTAATGAAAGTAAATAAAACCTTACCCGCAAGTGCAGATTTCACAGATGCACCTTTCGCTGTGTGTCGTTGTCTTGTTCTTTGCGACTCCCCGCTGTTTAGTTGTTAAACAAAATATTAGTTTTTTCTCCATTAAAGTTTGCTAACTAATCTCTACTCACGGTTCTTGAGTCGTCTAGGCGTTGCTTATCAGTGCGCACATAATCGATTTCATCATAAATATTTTCGGTAATATTCTTGTGTTTCGATGTCTCTTTGAGGTTCAGTGTTATGTTCTCATTGTTCTCCGATATCGAGGTGTTCTTCTCAATCTCCACAAACTCGTCCACATAAATGGTCTTCTTGGGAGCCTCTACAATCTTCTCAATGACATCCGTGTGCACCTTTTCGTCCAGAACGCGCCAATCGTTGATGCTCGCATCGAAAATCTTTCGGGGGGGGGGATAGTTTTTTAATTACGAAAATTGGTAAACACTCCAGCTCCTGTGGACTGGTTTATTTCCCGGTTACGGTCCGTTTGGGAGCGCACTTACTAGGCCACTATCATCGGTGGTTCGACTTACCTTCGTTACCTCCGTGGTAGTCGTTATGTTTGCAACATCGGTATTATCTTTCTCGATTTCACGAGCAATGTCATTCGGCACGAAAGCTTTCGTATCAGTGAACGACTTCTCATCGACGACCGTCCACCTGCCCAACTTCGTGTCGTACACCTTGGTGGTGTACGTTGTCCGTGTTGTGTTGATGACATCATCCACTATTTCGGGATAGCCCGTGTCGTTGCTGCTGTCCACCGTCCGTTCGTCGACGACGCGCCACCGATTGTTGCGTCTGTCGTATATCTTCTTCTTGTACGTCACCTTGGAGCTGCCATCGGTGTCCTTGCTCACATACCGCTCGAAGGCGGGCCGACTCTTGTTCGGATCGCTGCCATCGCTGTACTCTGTCCAGGTTTTGGTCTTTACATCGTAGACCTCCTTCTTGGACGACGACTGGGACTGTTTGCTGCTGCTGGAGCTCTTGAGAACGGTGCTCTCGCTGACCTCTTTGCTGGACGTTGATGACGTAGCTCCTCCACGAACAGCTGTGTTGGCGGTGCGTGTGTCTGTGCCCGTCGCTTCCACTTCCACTTCCAGTTTATCGTTGCGTCGCGTGGATGACGTCGTTGCCGTTGCCTTTGTTGTGGTCGCGCCAGACGTCGCGGAAACCGGTTGCGACGACGTCACGGATGCGGGCCCATCAGCTGTTCCGCGGACTGGCGGCAGCTTTGGCACGCTCTGAGATTCGCTCAAATTAATAACGCCGCCGTTGCTGCTGCTGCTGCTGCTGGTGATATTTGTGTTTGTGATGTTGCTGCTGCTGCTGCTGGTCTCTGTCTTGGTATCGAAGCCAACCTGTTTCCTCGGCCCGGATGATGTCATCATACCGGTAGCCGTGTCGGCTCTCTCGCTCGCAATGAGCGTTTCGTTGGCGCTCCGACTGGAACTGGTTGTGGTCTCAAAGTACGAGCTGCTGGCTTGCTGCTGCTGCTGCTGGCTGCTGGAGATCGACGACGAGGAGGCGGCAAACATTTTTGAGACACTGCCCCCGCTGGCGGATACGGATAGCGTGGGCGTTGTGATCTCCACCACCTCAATGGGCACCGAGAATACTGGCTCTTTCTTTTCACTCTCCAGCAGATCAATCGAGGAGATGATCTTGGCGTTGCTGGCATAATCCCGGGCGGAGATCTTGCTGCTCTGTCCGTGGGTTAGCTGAGATTGCTCTGTGTAGGTTGAGGAGGAGGAGGAGTGCGACTGGGAGGCCTTGCTCTTGGAGCTGCTATAGCTCCGGACACCGGCTGCCGGCAGGGACACAGCCACCGAAGAGGTGCTGGCCACAGGCTCCACATCGCCGCCACCGCCATAAGACACGGATTCGTGCTCTATGGTGGAGGAGCTCTGGTTGGTGGTCAGAGTGGCAAACGCATCGGGACCCAGTTTTTTCGTTAGCTTCGTGGCCGAGGCCGACGACGATGTGGTGGTGCTCGAAGTTGCTGGTGGCTGCGACGACGACGAAGCAGCCTGCTGCTGCTGCTGCTGCTGAGACACTTGTTTCTTTTTATTGCTTTTTGATACCATTTTGCTTTTTTGAGCGAGCGGCGCTGACACAGATGAGGTAATCACCGAATATTGCACCTGGCCGGACTATGGCTCTTTTGCGGGCTAATTAAAAATCGCTGATGGCTCTCTTCGCTTTTGTTTGTTATTAATCACAATTATTGACTCGCTTCGTTGCTTTTTGGCACTCGGTAAAAAATATTGCGGTATGAATGGGACGTGGTTGTTGGGATCTGGCGTATATATATATATTGTGTTGTGGTGTGTCACATAATTTCCACCGCCGGAGGAATGTCGAAATACTTATTTTTAAATATATTTATAATACGCACACGAGCACGCGAGCCATAGTTCAAGTTAAGGCCCCAAAAACACACACACACCGACGACAAAAAAGCTTAGCACTCTCGCTCAGTACACACACACACACGCTCCCACACCTTGCGGAGAGAGATACGAGAGACGGGGGATCGCGCGGATGCAGTGAGTTAGAGATACAGATACTCAGATACAGATACAGCGGCGGCGACTGCTTAGATGCCAAAAAACCGAGAGACAGCCTTTAGATCGAATTCGTTTTTTTTCGTTTGGAGCACTTTTAAGATCCACAACCGTCGCGAAGCACAACTCAAAACGTACTGATCGCCGCTGGAACCGCTTTCGACCGACCGACCGACTATCTGTGCGCTGCCAGCGGAGCAGCAGAAGCAGCAGCGGCAGCAGCGTTTTGTGGGTAAGCGAGACACACAACGCCTGCGACTTCGACTTTGCCAGCGCCTTCGCAAAAACGGCAAAAAGCCAAGCCAGGCCAGGCCAGGCCAGCAGCAGCGTAGGTTTCAGCTCTCGCCTGTGTGCGTGCCAGAGTATCTGACGGATGCGTAGGCCGAACTACGGACGTCTGTCTCCCTGTGTGTGCCCAGTTTTGGCTGCCACGCAGCACCGACCAACCGACGAGTTCAATAAGCCAATAAAAGCTGCACGCACACCTCACCGCAGCGATCTTTTGTGAAAGTGCCAATATAAAAACATGAAAACAAACAGATGTCTGATGCTTGGATGTCCAAAACCGGGCGGTCTTTTCCCTTTGAGCCGAGCAACACGATCTTCCAGGGCGTGCGCCGGCGTAGCTTCCTCTAGAGCAAACAGCAAACAGCAGGCAGCTCCTAAAAAATAATATTAACTCGTAGCACATCAACTGAAATTGGCAAAAAACCAAAATTGGCCAGGCTAACGGCTGTATCTGTTGGATGCACAATTAAATTTGAATAGTATCTGACACTGATTAGTCAGCACATGTCTAGCCGGGGCGCTACGTGGGCGTCCGTCTCCGTCTCCGGCGGAGCTGTGAGTAAGATCAAGATTTATACGCCATAATGCTGCCAGCTCAATGGTCGCCCAATTGATTTATAACGGCCTTTGGGTGGGTGCAATATATAACCCATTGCCAAGTGGTTATGCCCAAAGCTGGGATAGATTGCAATAGATCAGTTGCATAGCATCAGAGAAAGAGAAAGACCGATCCCGAGACCTACTTGACCTCCAAAATGTTCGCTTGCTCAAGCTACAAAGAAAAGCTAAACCAATTCTTGCTTAATTCAGGCCTGACGTCATACGCGGCGTATGAGCAACGAGCGGCGGCGGCAGCGGCGACTGAGACTCATTTTCATGCAAAGCCAAAAGCAATCAAAACTTGTTTGCTGGCCCGGGTACACATACAAAAAAAAATAAAATCACGCAAATAGAGAAGTAAGCCACAAATGCAAAATTAAAGTGGAAAATAAAAGCGCCACAGTGGAGCCTGCTTAGCAATTCACCGAGCATACTAATGGACATCTAAAAAAAAACAAACTGCAAACTGGAACTGGGACATGGTGCAATTCAGAGCAATTGGGAACTGGAACGCACTGGGTGCAAGGGAGACTATAGCTAATTAGAGGCTATATGTAGCAGAAGCACAGCTCTCTGTAGAGTGATGATCACATCTCGCGCTCATCATCTCTCACAGTGTTTCCTTGGAAACTGAAATTGAATCGAAGCGAGGCGTTCTCGAAAATTTATGCGCAAGTTTCGGCTGTCGCCTCAAGTTCAATTAATTTTAATTCAACAAAATAAAGCGAAATGCACATCAAGGTAACGTGTCAGCCCTTATTTGGCAGTTGGCCGAAATGCCAAGATATCCGAAAATGTGTGTTTTTTTACTGCCAGTACAAGCAATGCACTTTTAGGGCAGACCTGCAGCAGCAAGCGACATTATTTTATCCAACTGAGTCAGGCCTGTGTGCCCATATGGGCATGGAAGTCCCAGTCACGTAGCTTATATTATTTATTCGCTCGCATCTGTAAAAAAAAAAATTAAAAACAATTAAAAGTTTCGGCGCCGTATGTATATTGTAATGACTACCGAGCGCTCATGTTGGACACTTGCGACGTGCTCCCGAGCCTATCAATTGAGGCAGGAACTGGCACAAAAAACAGCCTAAAGTCCAACAAAGTCTCTTATATTTAATGATTACACATTGAGGCACACCTGAAAACCCCAAAAAAGCTTTGCCTAATATCTTCCAACCAACAATTAGAGACAAAAATTTGTGTTTTAACTCTTATCTTATCTGGCTTCATTTTCGCCTTGGCATTCTACGAATTTGCATACGAACATTGTCTCTAGTTTGAATATTTTCCCTCTCTCAAATTATTACCATAAGTGTCTAAGCGATTTTCTTGCCAACAAATTGCAGTTGAGTTGACTCACAGTTGGTATGGCAAACAATATTTGCTTTCATTTGTTTAATCAGCAAATCTATAAATAAGTTATTCATTCACTTTTTTTTGACAAAAGAAAGTTCCTTGGGCGGTACGCTGCGTGACACATGTTTAGTTCTCGGGGTTTCTAGGGTTAAAATATTATGGTTTTTAAAGGAATTAAACCAGCTAAGCTCAAGGTCGGAGCTAGGTAAGAAAAAACTATGTTAAAGCCATATTAAGTATACGTATAAACACAACAAAAGAGAAACCAAAACCATTTAGATCTTGCTTGTGTACATTTTTGTTTTTCTTTGAATTTTGTAATATTTAATGATGTGTAGGTTTTTTTTTGTAGACCTAAGCCAAGTATTTCTCATTATTAAACTTCATTAAAGCTCTCTGAAATTAACTAGACGCCAAACATATGTTACAGGAGATATCCAGATACCTAAAAAAACCCTCTAAGCTCCCTTCCTTGCTGGAAAACTCTCTGCAAACTCCCATGAAATACTTCCTCATTCCTACTAAACTCTCCCACTGATTAAAGCCAATTAGTTACCAGGAAACGCACTGTATGTGGCGCTTTTCTTATCAACAGATTGGAATGAATGATCGGTGCGTTTTTGCAAAAAGTTTAGATAAGACCGACCAGTAGTTATACTTAACTATTTTTTTGCAAGAGATATCACCAGGTGAACATTCTTTACCAGCCTTAAATGCAATTAAAAACTTGCTTTTCGTTTATTATAATTCATATTTTTCCGCTTTTGCATTTATTCTTTTTCTGTTTTTAAGGCTTACATATTAAAATATATGCTTAGTGTGTAGGTTCATTATTTATTGTTTCATTTTAATCCGATTATTATTATTATTATTACCAATTGTGTTCTTTTGCACTCCTAAGACTTAAGGTAGAATTTTTTACAGTGTGATATTCGTCGCCAAGCGTGCATTGATTGGGTGATTTTTCTCGGGGTCTATATAAATATATATATATATATATATGTATGTCTGTTGTTTCAATTGCTGCTTCTTCATCTTCGCCTTGTGTGTCACTAATTTCATTGAATAATTTTTAAGGTTGCAGTCCCCTTAGGCTAGAGAGAGAGATATATATCTTTTTGCTGATCGTGTTTGGATACTCCACATGCTCCCCCACAGTTCCGTTCCTCCCCCCAAACTTTGCAGCTCGGCGGCAAGCTCCCGTTTCTGTATGTACAATCGAAATGTGCGAGAGCCCACGCAGTTCTGGGCAGGATTGCCCACGCCAAGTCCGGTTGGGGGAGCCGCTTCTTACGCTGTTTGGTTACGTATTCAAGTGCAACGCTTGCTAGTGTCTAGTTTCTAGAACCTAACCGAAAGTCGTCTAGTATATATATATTCTTCTTTTTTTTTGTTTTTGTCGTGTTATTTTTTGTATACATTTTACACTTAAGCATTTATATTTGTCATCTAGTTTTGAATATATAAGTTTGTGTGTGTGTGTGTGTGTGTGGGTGTGTATATAAGTTGTTGTGTTGTTGTTATATTAAAAGTCGTGTTTGTATAAACCGTAGAACCAATAGAACGTAACGCTTTAAAATTTGCAACTCATATACCGGCGGTTGTTCTTTTAGATGCGACCAACGCATCGCAAAATTAATTAACAGATACTTTCTACGTAATCCTATATATATATATATATGTCTGTGTAAACATATTATATATATATAAATATATATAAGGTTTTTTTTCCATAATTCTGTAAACGCTAGTTAACTATCAATATGTGTACAACGCGATTACTTAGCCGCTAGCCTAGATTCTAACTAAAAAATATTACACTTAAGGGAATCGCTAACACGAGACGCTGACGTCCCCGCTGCTTCTCATCTCTTCTCCGGGAGGGATCTATCTGGTTAATGCCGGTGTGCTGGTGCTGCTGCTGTTGCTGTTGCTGTTGCTGTTGCTTCTATTGTTTCTGCTACTAAATGTTGCTGCCCCGGCTGTCACTGTTGCACTTGCCATGTATTTACAGTTGCTCTCGGTTATTCCCCGTCCATGTCCGACTGCTGCTGCTGCTGCTGCTGCTGATCCTCGGGCAGGACACTGCGACAGATCTCGTACTTGATCACCTTGCCATGAATCTGACCATCGGGCATTATTTGCACTTGAACCTGCGCCGGCTGTCCGCCGCTGGCCGACCCAGCCGCCTGTTGCTGCTGCTGCTGCTGCTGCTGGGCCGAGGACGCCTCCTGCAAGAGTGGGGGAGGGAACAAGGTTTAGCTCAAGCCAGGAGGAAGAGACTATTGCCTCTCGAAATAGACGACTAGACTAGAGATATGCGAAAATAATACAAACTAAACTAAAGATTACGCTTGCAAGGAAGAAAAATTAAGATACGGGAGAGATACATTTAGAGAGACAGGAGGGGAGACAAGAGACACAGGCAGGATCAAATTAGGAACATTAGGATCTCTAAGCATACGACAAACAACAATAACAACAAATGACATACATAATACATCGTGATATACATATATATTAGCGATAATTTTGGGATATATTTCATACACACCTAAAACCGCGCGCAAACTGAAGCCTTTTTCAACACGATTTTTTTTGGGTTTATATTCACTGCAGAGTTATGGTTGTTTTATATCGATTTTTCTGTTTTTTTTTTTATTGTGGCACAACACACAGGAGACACACATTCACAGGGGGGCAGCAGTAGATACACCCAACACCTCAGATCGGTTGGGATTAAAGATGTGCCCAAGACACTGCATGTGTGTGTCTCAATCTGCTTGTTGTTGTGTTTATTTTTTTTTTGTCTTGTTTTGTAGGCTTTTAATGTTCATTTGTGGTTTATATTTATCTTGTTTCTGTTTTTTTCTTTTGTTCTGATTCGTTTGCAACTCTTAGTAAGAAGTAGTTGGTACAACAAGCTGCAAAGTATTGGAGAAGGTAATGCGATTATGTTTTCAGATTCGAATTCATTGGGGAATCAGTGAAGTGAGTATATATATTAGGGATGCTAGAATATATTGATATAGCTATGATGTATCGAATTTCTGTACTTAAATCGTCGATATACATACAAATGATCGATGGAGTTTTAGATATATCGAACCTATTATCGTTATATACGATTTTTCAATATTTTGTGCGATAGAATCGATAATTTTTATATTATTTTTAAATTTTAATGATATTATCAATGTACTAACTTCAAAAAAGCTATCAAAATAATTAATTTAATTTAAATGCGATATTGAATATTTAAATTTTGGAATAAAAAACAACTTCCAATATTCTTTTTTTACAATTCATATATTTTTTTTACGTTCTTATATATTTCAAATATCAATATTAAAGTACACGATAAATCCAATTGTTATTAAGCTCGATATCTGTGTGTTAACAGTTTTTCACCTGATTACATCCCTAATATATATAGATAGAGATGGTACAGAGATGGAAGGAGGGGGTAAGCAAAACATGGGGGGAAACACATTTAACTTATGAGTAAGCTAAGAACGCCGCTGACCGACTAACAGACCGACAAAGCCTCTCTATTGCGGATGCCAATTGGAATCGTTTATTGTTGAATTGAATTAACATTGCTTAGGTGCTTAGTGTTTTTGTTTTTTTTTTTTTACAATTAACGTTAGGGGCCGTCGCCTAACTTACTCCCAACTAGAATTAGACTTAAAACTAACTAATTAGTTGTAAATCAAAAGCATTAAGAACGGAACAGAGCGGATCGGGATATCAGGTGTATATGTCTCTGATTTATCTGATTATCGGGCTATATCGGAGAGGCACTGGACACACTGGGGACTGGAGTCTCTAGCATACCTGTTGCTGCGATATGGCTGGCTTCGTCTCCAGATGCTGGCGCTGGTGCAGCATCAGGTGGTTCTTCTGGAAGAAGGCCTTGCCGCATTCACACACATGGGTGCGCACCGTACAGCCGCCGTTCGGATGCCGCCGATTATGCTGCATCAGGCCGTGCTTGGCTGCGAATCCTTTGCCACAGCTGGCGCAGAAATGCGACTTGGGCTTGTTGGCCGGCGCCACAGAGACGACGTGCTGCTGCTGCTGCTGCTGTTGCTGTTGTTGCTGCTGTTGCTGCTGCTGCTGCTGTACGTGCTGAAGGTGCTGCTGCTGGCCATGCACAGGCATAGTCGGCACTGCGGTGACCACGGCTTGCGGATGGGTCGAGTTGGCGGCCTGCACCAGCGTGGTCTGCGACATCACCTGCCCGGTCGACGATATTATCTGCACGGGCACTGGGCTCTGGCCCACCAGATTCGGGTTGGCCGTGACCACGGTACCCGGATTCAAGCTGGCCGTGCTCAAAAAGTGACCCGGCAGGGCGGCTGTCAAAGCGCACAGATCGGTCATAAGGCTCTTGTCACCAGTATGAAGACGCAAGTGAAGAGCTAAGGCCTCTCGGCTATTGAAGGCGCTGCCGCACTCGCTGTTGGATTTAAAATACCAGGATTATTATGATTTCTGCAAGGGATTTGTGAGGTGATTACTTACCGGCACACAAACTGTGGCCGGGCCACGCCATTAGCATCCGTAGTAGAGACAGTCAGGAGCGTGGAGTTGGCCGGATTGCTAACCACAGTAATGGTCTGTGGATGCGTTTGTCCCGGATGATGATGGGCCTGTTGCAGCTGCTTGATTTCGCAGATGAAAAGACACGTTAGCCCATATTCATGGTTTGAATATTAAGGATCAGCTTACCTGTTGATTGGCTATGATGGTGGCACTGCTCGTATTGGGATTAACGCCATTATGCGCCGTCCTCACATGCTGGTGCAGTTCGGCCTTGGTGAGGAAGCCCTCGCCGCAGCTAACGCAGGGATGCGCCTGCTCGCCAGTGTGTACACGTCTGAGGAATACAACAAATTAAAAGATTAGGAAGAAAAACTACACCACAGAGCAGAGAAAGCTCACCTCATGTGGGAAACTAGCGTTCGCTTTTGTAGAAACTCTTTGCCGCACACCGTGCACGAATGGGGGATCTTGCCGTGAATACGTCCGTGGTTAACCAACTGGAACTTGCGTGGAAACGAGGCTCCGCACTCGGCGCAAACGAATGGATTCAATGAACCATGGAAGCTGTGAACGACAAGAGGTCAGGTTGAATTATTACTGGGACTATGGAGCATCGCGTAACACGGCTTACCGCGAGTGCATAATCAGGTGATTCTCCTGGGCAAAGCTCTCACCGCATTCCTCGCAAACGTACGGTCGTTCGCCGGCGTGAAACTTGCTATGCGTGACCAGATGACGCTTGAGCGGAAAGGCGCGCCCGCACTCCTGGCAGACAAAGGGCCGCTCCCGACTATGGACACGCGAATGGGTCAGCAGATGATGCTTAAGGGTGAAGCTCTTCTTGCACTCCTGGCACTGATACGGTCGCTCCGTCGAGTGCAGCAGCAGATGCGTGTTGAGACAGTGCTTGTGTGCGAAGCTCTTCCCGCAATGGGTGCAGATGTGGGGACGTTCACCTGCGGATTAGACGAGACGATTAGGCCTGCTCCTTGGTCAATGGTAGTCTGCCAGGAACAAGAACAACCACCTGTGTGCACGCGTGCGTGGGTTGTCAGATGATGCTTGAGCAGAAAGGACTTGCCGCACTCGTCGCAACTGTACGGGCGTTCCTTCTTAATGGTGGCGTCCGTCTGTGAATAGACCCGTAATAGCCATAATTATTGAAGTGAGAAGGAAATTTTGGATGCACAGAGAGGCTCTACTCACTTCGCTGAAATGCATTGATTCCTGTAGTTCGGTCTTCGGGGACAGCTCCAAAGTGCCTGGCTCCAACTTTAAATTGGGTGCTTCGCCCTGCGAGTCCTCGTTATCCTCGAGTCCCTGGATTACTTTCTGTACTTGAACTGAAATACCAGGAAGTATGTCACCTAAGAGTGTTGTTGCACCGCCAACGGAACAAAAACCAAATGGAATTCAAAAAAAGATACGAAAAAAACGGGGGGGCGAGAAGAAACAAAAGGAAGAAAATCAAAGATACGAACGCAATGTACGCAAAAAATAATGCAAATAAATCATTATCGGTGGTGGGTTAATCAAAACTTAAAACAAGGTTAGAGGCCAAACGAAACCATAAACTACGGATTACAAACTAAAGAACGTAAATTAAGCAACCGGAACCGAGATTATGTGCCAATTATACGAGTATATGCCAAGTGGGACTACACATCGATTCGGCGTGTGGGCTGTGTGTGAGTTGAGGAGGAGCAGGAGTAGGAGCAGGAGGAGGAGGAGCAGGAGCAGTAGGGAATTGGGGTAAACAAACACAGATTTGAGATGCTTACTTGGTGTCCCGCCAGACGCATGAAGGTGCGTGCCATCGGCAGTGGTGACCGTGTGCGTCTGATGATGGCCGGCAGCGATGGCGCGCTTGATCAGGATCTCGTTGCACTCCTCTTGCGTTAGATGCAGCGCTCCGATGGAGCTGAAGTGCGACTTGGCTGCCGCCGCCGAGCCGGCGGTTAGCACCGTCTGTCCGGTCTTGGCATCGACAATGCTGCCATTCGCCAGTGTGTGATGATGATGGGCCACCGACGGGTCGCCGCCCGCTGCCGCTGCAGCCGCTGCTGCCGTGGCCGGATCCACAAGCAGATCTGAAGGTTTTTTTTTTTCATTTTGATTTTTGGTTGTTGGTATCGATCAGCCCGCGCCCGCCGCCCGCCAAGTGATGAGGTTTCGGTGTGGTAGTGACGATGAGTTGGTGTGTGGTGTTGGTGATGTCGATGGTGATGGTGATGTGATCAGTATGGTGCAGTTAGACATGATCGATGGTGGGATCGGGTGCAATAGCAGTATTACGGGCAAAACACACACAAGCACAATGAGGAGTTTTGAAGGGTTTTTTTTTTGGGTTCGGTATTCGGGTTTTCGGGTTGTATTCAAGGGCAGCGAGATCGAGCGAGAATTAAACAAAAAAAAAAGACAACAAAATAAGTCAAATATATATATATATTGATATAAATAAACGGGAGTAGAGAGAGAAAAAACAATCGATTAACAGAAAACCGAAAAATATATAGAGATAATCACACAGTAAACACAGTAACACAGTAACGCGTGCAACACTGATTCGATTCAACTTGATCTTTGATTCGATATCCACTTACAGTTCTTATCCAGGCTCAACACCTGCTGGTTGGCGTCCTGCTTCTTCACCACCGTCGACGATCCTCCGGCGGTGATTACCCTGCAACGTGGATGTACGATGATATACAGTCGGGTTTTGGGACAGGCTAGGACAGGCTAGGAGTTACTCACCTCTGTGTCCCTGGCGGAAACGAGGGATCGTTTACCACAAACATGCGACGCACGACATTCTTATTGCCGGCACCGGTGAGCCCTTTGACATCCTTTTGCACGGCCAACGATCCATCCGTGGATAACAAATAGGGCATCTATAAAAGAGGGGATTTAAGGGCTCATTGAGGGGTAGTTCTCATAGGGGTTTAGTTAATATACTAGAAAGTTATGTCCTAAAACAAGCGAGTAATATATGTAAGTAGAGTGCAGCTTAGGTTATTTACATTTTAAAGATATATTTAAAAAAATATATAACAGATATTCTCTTTTTTTTAAATGTTTTTGTTGTGCTTTAAATTTAAAAAAAATCCATTTTTTGTCAAATCTTCTTCATTTTAAATGACTTTTTAAACCGTTTATATATTCAACCTTTGATTTAACCCAAAACGCGTTAAAATATTTTTTATATTATTTTTAAAGGCCAAATGTTAGTCTTCGGTATGCATTTTAAAACTTATTTATTAAATTATTAGGTGAATACAAATTTATTTATAATCTTATTTATTTGTATTATTTGATTTAGAATATTAATTTAAAATATGATATTGAATAAGTCTTACTTTAATATTCTTTGACAGTTTTATTATAATAGTTTTTAATCAGACTATGGTATGTATTACTAACAAAAAAAATAATATTCCTGTGCTGCAGTTATAAACCAAGCTTAAGCCTTGAATTTATTATTCTTTGCAAAACTAAATTAATTTAATTTTAGTATGTTATTCAGTGACAAATATACCGTTAATTTTTTCCTGTATTTATAATTTATATATAATTTTTTCTTCTTTTTTTCCCAGTGATGAGTTTTTTTTTGTTTTATGCTGTATTTTTTAATAAAACCATTTTTTCGTATCCCCAAATTCGGCCCCAAATTCGAGTACAGTTGCCACTCGCTATGCTAAGCTTCTCTGCAGGCGGCGCCGCTTAAAGTTGCGGTTTATGCTTCTTCTAACCGCAATACGCTTTTGTTTTGGCTCTTGTTGTTATTGCTGCAATTGCTGCTGCTGCTTCTTGTTCGCTCTGATTGATAACCACGCTACACCTGCGCAGCGCAAGCAGCAGTGCGGCAACAGATGATAAACGCAGAGGAAAGGGGTGTTGAGTGAGATGAGGCGGAGGGAGGGATGGTCGGTACAAAAAAAAAGCGCGCCTTTTTCACTCTTTGGTGTGTGTGTGCAATTGGACATCGGCGAATGCACGGGTGTTGTGTTTGTGTGATGGGCGCCAAAACGGAACACGCAAAAGTAATCAAAACACACGCACGCAAAACGCAACTCACACCAGAAGAGCACACGTCATTTCTGGGCGTGTATGCGTGCGTATACACACACCAAAGTAAATGCGGCGAATTCGCCACTGACGCACACAAATGCGAAC
Source organism: Drosophila seguyi (assembly GCA_008042675.1). Lineage (NCBI taxonomy): Eukaryota > Metazoa > Arthropoda > Insecta > Diptera > Drosophilidae > Drosophila > Drosophila seguyi. Next base: position 16,878 of record VNJU01010791.1, read on the forward strand.
GAATCGGGCGCAAGTGCGGCGAATTCGCCGCGTCTGCATCTGTGTGAGTGCGCGCAAAAGTAAGGAAACAAAAAAACAACAACAAAAACAGGGTTGCCTGCCTGTCAGTTGCACAACAACAAGAATTGTTGCTCTCCCCATTCCCACGGGGGGAAAATAAACAAAATAAGCTTGCATCGTCAGAACAACAAGAACAAGAGCAGAGAGCAAAGGCCACATAATTATTAATAGAACTAAAAATTGGGTTAGCGATATATACAAGCAAAATATCGATTAGCATCGATTGCCGCCGTATGCCAGCTGCCAGACTGCTGAAAAATTTCTCGACCTTCCCGCTGCTAATTAATTGGGCGGCAATGCGAGTGGGGCAGGAAACTAGCTAGCCTGCATAATTGGCTACTTATTATTTATTCACCTACTTGCCACCACCACCTTTCCCATCCTTCAGGTGCGTGTGTTGTTATTTGGGAATTTCTCCGCACACACAGATTTGTGTACGCATTTGGGCTTACGAATACCAAATTATGATGTTTACGAATGAAATGGAAACGAAAAAAATCCGTATGGATGTATGGTAAAAGAATTCTAACACACTCGCTCCATTCCGTATTCGCATGACAACGCAGTTACATAAAGTGTGGCGTATGTATATGCATGTACATACGTCTCGTATATGTAGGTATGTTTGTGTGCATGACGTCGGCCCGTATACATACACAGTTCGTTGCCGCGAAAGCAGCGAGTGTTGGTGAGGCCCAGCAGCGAGCGAGTGTATTTCTGTATGTATGTCGCAGAGTGCGTGTATGCTGTGCGTTTGTGTGTGTATGCGGTGGCCACAACACGATTCGCTGTGGGAAAGCAACAGCAACACACACACGCACGTACGCGTGGGGAGGTTTAGTGGGGGGTGGGGCGAGAATCCTAGCAGCTTGCACTTGCTAAGGCTAATAGGCAGGCAGCCCCTGCACTAGAAAAAATAAAAACTGTATAAAATGTAGACGTGGACTACTCACCGACTCCCCGCTGACCGTGTAGTTGATGTTCGGCGATATCTCCAGGACAGATTCGGCGTTGCGGCTGCCGTTGTCTGCAAAGCCCCAGGTATAGCCGAAGGGCGGCGGATTCTGGGCGGCGCACATTATTTAGCACAGTGCGGTGCAGAGGCAAACGGGGGGAACAGAGAGAGAGAGATTGGGGGTGGAGGGTTGGAAGGAGGCGGAAGAGAAAAAAGCGCAAAATTTCCAAACGCAAATGTAATTGCACACTTCTCGCTTGCTTGTGGTATATGTAGGTATGTATGTATGTATTCTAAAGCACGTACAAAATACTAGCCTCCTCTCTAGTAGTAGTAAGTGGAAATTGGTAATGGTAATTTGCGGCTGTGTGTTCGAGCCGAACAATATACAACACAACAATAATATTTCGATTTGTTTCGTTTCGTTTTGGTCTCTCGTTTGGTTATATTGGCACTTTTCAATGTATGTTTCGAGGGGATCGCACTGCGACGAACGAAAAGAAAGTCAGCCAGAGTCTGCTGCTGCGGGCGCCATTTTTTCTTTGGCGTTTGGCGTTCGCTCCACTGATAACACTTTCGGGTGGTGGCCTCGAGGGGGCGTGCGGGTGCGGTGCGTCGGTGTGTGCACGCGCCGTGTGCCTATGTGCAGTTTTTGCAATTAAAATTATAAACAAAACACTCTTTTTCCAATATATTTCACACAGACACTATACCACTAAAATTCCTTAGTGTTCGTTTCTCTGACACACAAGATGGCGTGCGCGAGCCAGGGCTGCCAGCTCGTTGGGCTATCGGTGGTTCGATGTACTTATAAGCGGCAGGTCCGGCAGCTCTGCGGCTATCGCCGTGTGCATGGTAAATATCGTTGAATCGATAGTTGGGCAACATATGCGGTAACAATAAAAAAAAATATTGACCGTATATCTGTATTAAACCGAGAAATATAAGTATGCCTCTGTCTCCGGCTAGTGGCATTGGCCGCTTCTACGCCAAATCGGCAAAGATCATTCGCTTCGTGCGCCTGGGATGCACCAACCGCCCGTTTTACCACATTGTCGTCATGGAGGTGGGTTATATTTGTGCTAAAAATCTGATAAATTGGGATGAATTCTATTATTTTTTTTTATTTAGAGGAGGAAAAACCAGCACCAGCCTGTGATTGAGCAGGTAGGCTCCTACGATCCACTGCCCAACGATTCCAACGAGCGCCTGGTGGCTCTGAACACGGAGAGAATTCGCCACTGGTTGGGCAAAGGTGCCCATTTGTCCACACCTGCAGCGGAGCTTCTAGGAATCGCCGGACTGCTGCCCATTCACCCACGCACCTATATGTCCGCCTGGCGCAACCGAAGAGCAGCCGCCGAAGCGGAAGCCACCGCGGAAAAGGCGGAATCCAGCGCTTGAAGATCGAGTTTTTCGCTCGTTAATAAAAACCATCGTTTTCGTTTTACATTTAACAAGCGCAGACTTCATTCTTACCACTGGCGTGCTCTTATTAACAACAAAGTGGGTACAGATTAAAATTTATTGAAAAACGTAACCGATACGAGGTGAAAGGACGTGACCTAATCCAAATGCTTGGGGAAGCAGGTGTTAGCAGCGGACGAAGATCCCTAGACCTAGTCGTGCTTCAGCACTCCAGCGGCCTTCTTAATGCCATCATCGATGATTCTGTCAACGGCTGCAAGAGGATCCAAAGAGTATTAGGGAACCTGAAGTACTAAATAGACAGTGGGACTTACATTCGTGGTGTTTCAGGAAGTAAGGGCGCACCAGCTTGTGGTAGATGATGGTGGAGCCATTCTGCTCTGTAGGCAGCATGCACCAGATGAGGAAAGCACACTGCAAGGCAAAAACAAAGTGTTTTAGTCAATAAACCATTAGAAGCAGACGTAATCCAGATCCCACCTTGAGGAGCCAGTAGAAAGGAATCACCGAGGTCAGCAGTCCCGAGAAGAACTCAATCACAGTGAAAATGCCAAAGGTGACCCAGTAGATGAGCCACTTGGTGTCATCCTGCTTTGTGCTGGACTCGATCGCATGGATCGAGACGTATGCGGGATACATTACGCCGATGATATTGCACAGCAGCTGGGCGCCACAGCCAAAGATCAGATAGAGGGCGCAGAAGCCGGCCGCACCTGAAATTAGCAATAATTAAGTTTAATATTAATTAAAACTTCATGTTAGGCTCTCTCCCGAAACTGTACCAAAGCGAAGAAGGGCATTCTCAACGAAAAGCTTGATTATTTTGCTCTCCAAACCATCGACTGCCATGTTTGCCGTCTAGTTGGTCAATTGCTGTGGCTGTTCCGGATTTTCCCTTGGGGCCCATGGCGAAATCAGGGGGCAGGAGCGGTTCTGTTAGGCGCTGGGGTACCTAAGCATGTCTGAAGACAGCCATTGTTTCTATTCTTTGGATTTAAATTCAAGTAATCCTGGGCCAGAGAACCCTATACCTGTGCCCCTTTCAAGGGCGCCCCTTCTGGGATCCCTGGGGTTTCTAAACCGCCCCATGGTTCAGCTAAATATAAACCCTTAGCTGTTGTCACTGCGATGTTGTCTCGACCTGCTTCTGATCCCGGCCAGTTGCAGTTTGCCAGCCCAGATGATCGGACTCGTTGCCCCGAACGTATGCGTGATGTCACTCACGCTAGACCCGAGGCTAATTATACTTATGAACGTATTGTACTTTGCCTGAGAACGAGGAGGAGCTGCAGCAGCAGCAGGAGCACTCACCTGTGCCCAGGTAAACAAGAGGAACCCTGACATTGCGTCGCACTGCCTGTCGCTGTCTGATTTGCATAATATACTCCCAGAGCCACATTGGTGACTCCGTCGGGGGAGCTGGATCCAAAAGCTCTCTATGGGTTTGATCTATGCAGGCAGCGCACACGAACACACACTCATACAGGCGCGCTCACACCTGTCCAGCTAATTTCTATCCACGTGTGTGTCAAAGCGCCACGTCTCAACGGCAACCTTTTGACCCCGTTCACCGCTGGACTTTCGAAGAGAGATCGCGGAATGGAATGCTGAGACAAGCGAACGATGGATTTCTCACCGCGCGTACCGAGAAAATGTACTTTCGATAAAGTAAACAAAGAAAAGCACAAAAACACGAAAACTTTTGTGAATAACGCTCACGCACACACACGCACTTACACCGGCAGCTGCCTACGTAGGCTGCCACTTACATGCACACATCACATGCTCATGCTCGGCTCTCCCGGGAATGCGTTAATATGTGTGCAAATCGCGCTTGGCGATAAAACACAAACCGAATTTAATTCCAACTTAAACGGAGTGATTACCGCCTAATTGGTCACCGAGCAGCAGGCAGAGGAAGGCCCCAATTCCCCCGTTGCCAACATCAGCCAGCGCATGACTATATATAACAGGTTGCTATTTATAAATGTCGTGAAAAATTCCACTGCATCTCGATGAGTTACGCAGCCACTTCGCCAGGGGTCAGGTGGATAATGGGCGTGCGTTTCGGGGGTCAGGGGCCAGGCAGGAACAAGGCCGATGACGTCGCCACAAGGACAGACGGGCAACTCACCAAAGAATAGATTAACGCGGTCTACGCCGGTCTTCTCCTCCAAGGCGTCGAAGGCCTTAGTCCAGGGCTTGTTGGCATCGCGCAGTGACCTCGCCACATTCTGCTTGTAGCCGTTGAAAATCTGTTGCACCTGTGCGATTTGGGTGGCCATAATGAGTGATTTGGTAAGTTGTCAATCGAAAAAATGCGACGCCGACTTTAAGAATTTCCAATTCCAACGACAGTGTGACCGTCGTTCGTTTTACTAATAATACCAAGACGCATTGCGATGGTAGAGAGCGAAAGAATTTGCATTTTTGGCTCCCCAGCGATGGGTATTACTAATGGGGTTTCTGGGCGGTAAATTGTGATATCCGCGAATTTCTGCTTAGTAATTATTTTCGGTGCATGCAAAGTATGCAGAAGATCTCAAAATCTTGTTCCCCCAGAGAAGCAGCAGACAGTAATTTAGTCAAAGTACCTCATTTTATCTAGGAGTGACCAGGGCTACAGAAACTGGTATGCATATGAAAGCGGGCTTTTTGAAAAAAATTTGCATTTATTGATTTGAAATCTATCTGTAAAATGCTTGGGAGAAATTGCAACATTTTAGGACGTCTCCCTAAAACCAACGGTCGCGCAGTTGGACCAACTTTTCGAAAAAAACAAACATTAGGGTGGTATGGGGCACACTACGGATATATATGGGCCAGAAGCCTTTGTACATGCCGTGCAGTCCCTCATTTCGCAAAATCTTCATGAAGCAGTCTCCCAATCCCCGGTACAAAAGGCCACGTCCATTGGGACCCACTGGTTGGTTATACATCCGTGTTGTGACCACGTCAAAGGGTGCGTTACCAAGGGATACCATGGATCCCGTCATCAAGCCTGAGCAAAAGGAAAGAAGCACTGGCTGGGTGATCCAGTCGTTGTTCTGAAGAAAAGCTTTTGCCGTGGGGAAGGTGCCGATCTGTAAACTGGAGGACATTATACCCTGGCAAACGACAGACGGTGCTCCGCGCCAGAATCCCTTGATGCCTTGAGTTTTGTAGACTTGCTGCATGGCTTCAATCATCGAGGTGTGCTTGTGCTGGTAACCCACCGCTATCGCCTCGACAGCCTGTGCTTGTTGTTGAGCTTTTACCTGCAAGGAAATACCATAAGTATAAGTATTTTTGGGACTTGAATCCTCTTACCATATAAAACGGACTGCCCATAAACGTACCGGTAGCCCCACCCAAGGCACCAAAGAACATGCCACGGTAGAAGGCAATGTTTCCGTCCTTGTTATGCAGGTACCCATATTCCAAAGCATTCTTATAAACACCTAGCCTGCCAGGGAAATATTACACGGATAAGGATTACTTGTTTGTTATCCAAGCAACTATCTTTTATTTGTTGCAGGTAGGCTTTGAGTTACAGATGTCATTTCTGACAGCACATTCTCCCCCCTGCAGCATCAGGTGCTCTGAGTGTCGGACTTACCGGATGCAGTTCAGAACAAATTGGTAGTGTAGCGCCGGCACCAGACCTTTCTCCAAGGCCAGGAGACCGTCGTTCCGGATGATCTGCAGCATGGCCTGTGGCAGATGCTTGTAAGGCTTGGCGTAAGTTCCTCGGGCTGCCATTTCGCCCTGCAGCTGCATTCGGGTCTTAACCACGTCAATGGGATTGCTGAACACCACCGCACCTACGGCAGCCATGCCGCCCAGAACAATGTCCGACTTCACCATTTTCAACAAGTAAAACTTAAATTTTTTGAATTTTGTAGGTATTATCGTGTTTACTGCTTTGTGTGAGATAGTAAAATGAGCTAAATCATCAGATAAATTATATCAAATAACACCTAAAAAACTGAACAATGTACAAGATATATTATAACATTATTTCATCAACGTGGGCTTTGGTCTTTCCTTTATCAGGGCACCCGATCCGATCTCTTGGGCAAGCCATTGGCGAAATTGCCTGACAGTTTGCTCATCTCGATAGGGTTTATAAGAAGGTGGCTAGGTCTTGCAGCACAAAGTTGGAGATGGCCATAGGTGAGATGTAATCAAGAGTTCTTCCTTAAAAGCCGAAAGACAAATTCCTTTTAAATGTGACTAGGACATCCGTTTCATGGCTTGCTTTCAAAATCAAGCTTTTTGGACATAACGGTCTTTATTTAACTTAAACCTATAATAAAAACGCTGTGGAGAAATTGACACTATTTTAAGCCGTCTGCTTCGATCCAGCATAACGCTTGCGCAACTGCAACAACTTGTCGAAAAACACAAACGTTATGGTGGTTTGAGGCACACTACGAAAATATATGGGCCAGAAGCCCTTGTACATGCCGTGCAGTCCCTCCTTTCGCAGGATCTTCATGAAGCAGTCCACCAATCCGCGGTAGATGAGGCCACGTCCATTGGCATCTACCGGTTGGTTATACATCCGTGTTGTTACCACGTCAAAGGGTGAGTTGGCAAGGGACACCATGGATCCCGACATCAACCCGGAGCAAAAGGAGAGGAGCACTGGCTGCGTTATCCAGGCTTTCTTCTGAAGCATGGCCTTTGCCTTGGGGAAAGTACCGATTTGTACGCTGGAAGCCATCACAGCCCGGCTAACGCAAGTCGGGGCTCCGCGCCAGAAACCCTTGATGCCATGTGTTCTGTAGATTTGCTGCATGGCGTCAATCATCGAGGTGTGCTTGTGCTGGTAACCCACCGCTATCGCCTGGACAGCCTGTGCTTGTTGTTGCGATTTGATCTGCAAGGGATTCATATAAATAGAGGAGTATTTATGGGAAGTTGACACCTCTCACTCACCATATAGAACGGACTTCCCAAAAACGTACCGGTACCTCCGGAAAGGGCACCAAAGAACATGCCCCTGTAGAAGGCAATGTTACCGTCCTTGTCGTGCAAATAACCATATTCTAAAGCATTCGCGTAAACGCCTAACCTGCCAGGGAGATATTAAATGAATAAGATTTTAGTTAATATTTACATCTCATAAGATAAGAGCCACATGACTTTGGTTATTATCTAAGCAACTGTCTGTTACAGAGATTCGTTTTAACGTGGCCTAATCATTTATACATTACATACTAATTTTAATATATATTTCAACTCGCGGACATAGTAGGTTTCTATTTACAGATGTTATTTCTAGGGCTGGTGTAGCATCAGGTGCTCCGGGTGTCTTACTTACCGAATGGAGTTCAGAATAAATTGGTAGTGTAGCGCCGGCACCAGACCCTTCTCCAAGGCCAGGAGACCGTCGTTCCGGATGATCTGCAGCATGGCCTGGGGCAGATGCCTGTAGGGCTTCACATAAGTTCCTCGGGCGGCCAGTTCGCCCTGCAGCTGCATGCGCGTCTTAACCACGTCAATGGGATTGGTGAACATCACCGCCGCTGAGGCAGCCATGCCGCCCAGGATGAGGTCCGACTTGACCATGTTGAGCGTCAACTTTAACTTTGAATTTTGTTGATGTTACGTTATCATCGTGCTTACTGTCTTGTCTGAGGCAGTAAACAGAGCTGTAGTCATCGGCAATTTTATCGAACGGTTGCATAACTGAAAAATGACGTGTATTATTAAATTATATAGCTTATTTGGAATCAAAGGGTAAATTAATGGTACTTTTACCAAGTTTTATTATTGGCTTAAACACGGTATCCAAAACTTAAGTCTGGTTCGCAGAGGAAAAATGTTTATTCTGTTGAAGTGTGCCCGCTTTTTCCACTTGCTGTTCGACATATTTTAAGGGAAAATGGTGCGGTCATACTGTGTTGACAACCGCCAATATTTAAAACGCAATATTCGTTATCCCATTAATGATTCGTTTTAGAAAAATACTTCTTCCTAAGCTATGGACATGCGTTCTTGCGACTCCGCCTGCCTTGGACAGCTTCGACTGATACGGTCGCTGCTTGAACAGAGCGACAAGTTTAACTTAATTATCGAATAATATTCAGAAGCTGACTCAACCTATTTTATTTTTAACGAAATTATTAATTGATGGGTAATTATTTAAGATTATACCTCTCGCGTAGAGCAATCAGTTCATCGAAGAACAACAGCACCAGGGTGGAGTAGGGAGCACTTCGTAGATAAATGGGCCAGAAGCCCTTGTACAAGCCATGCACTCCCTCCGATCTCAGGATCTTCAGGACACAGTCCAGCCAACCATTGTAGTAAAGTCCCCGACCATGGGCATCCACACCCTGGTTGTACAACCGCGTGGTAATCACATCCAAAGGAGTGATGGCCACCGACACAAACGACCCAGCCGCTAGGCCAGAGCAGAAGGACAGGCACGTGGGATGAGTGATTACTCCACTCTCCTTTAAAAGCGACTTGGCCTGACCAAAGGTAGCGATTTGAACGGCCGAGGCCGTTGTAGCTCTACCCACATTGGCCATAGATCCCCGCCAGAGTCCAAAGACGCCGTTCTTCCTGTATATCTGCCTTATCGCATCACTCATCGAGGTGTGCGGATGCTGATAACCGACGGCGATCTGCTTGGCGGCCTGCGCCTGAAGTTGCGTTTTGATCTGGAACGGAAAAGTTAACTATCAGGGATCAGGCGAACTTGAGCTTATCTTATCTCCGCCAGACATTGTCAAGCGCCGGCAGACACTTCTGGGTTTGATTTACATAATCACTTACCAAGAAAAAGGGGCTGGCACAATAGGAGCCGACAACGCCGCCCAATGCGCCCCAAAACATGCCACGGGCAAAGGAGATCTCGCACCTGCTGTTGTGCACCCAACCCTTTTCCACGGCATGTGTGTAAATACTCAACCTGTTTACAAAAAAGTTAACAATTTAGTGATCTTTTGGGTTTAATATTCGCCAACTTACCTGAAGGAGTTAATGACAAACTGGAAGCATAAAGCTGGTGCCAAACCCTTCTGCAAGCCCAAGATCCCATCATTTCTGGCCACTGTAACGAAGGCCTGGAAGACGCTTTTGTAGGGCTGGGCATGCGATCCTCGGGCGGCTAGCTCTCCCTGCAGCTGGATGCGAGTTTTGATTACCTCCACTGGGTTGGTGAACACCCCAGCTCCCATGGCAGCCACACCACCCAGCACAAAATCCGACGTAGCCATCGTGCGTTCTCCCTCACAATCTGACGATCACTAACCGTAGCCCAACAACCTCCTTATGATAAGGGAGAGACTGAGACAAGGTGTGCGTAAAAAGTAACAAATGAACTGGGTTTTATTGCACAATTACTAGCTAGGAGGAACAGCTCCGATTAAAGTTAATGTTAGCTTACTGAAGGCACAATTCGGTTCTAAGCATAAGAGATTGGATCTGGGAATTCTAAGCTACTCACTACACTAACAAAAACAAACAGGTGAAACAACTTTTGTACTTAAAGTAAAGCTAGACACGACTCTGGCCAAGCTCTATTGGCGGCCATACTTGGTGCGCAGGGCGATCAGCTCGTCAAAGAAGAGCAACACCAACGTTGAGTGGGGGGCAATGCGCAGGTAATTGGCCCAAAAGCCCTTGTACATACCGTAGACACCCTCAGAGCGCAGGATCTTCACGAAGCAATCGACCCATCCTCGGTAGAGCAGGCCACGTCCCTCGGCATCGACGCCCTGATTGTACAGCCTGGTGGTGATCACATCTGGTGGCGTTATGGCCACCGACATAATGGAGCCAGCGATTAATCCCGCCGAAAATGAGTTCAACGTGGGCTGCGTCACCAGATCGTAGTGCACCAGCATGGCTTTGGTTTTCCCAAATGTTGCTATCTGGGCACCCGACCCAAGGGCAGCCCTCGGTAAAGCAGCCACCGATCCGCGCCACAGGCCAGCAATGCCATTTTTGTTGTAAATCTGCCTGAGGGCGCCGCTCATGGAAGTGTGCGAGTGCTGGAAGCCAACAGCGATTTGTTTGGCGGCCTGCGACTGCAATTGGGTTTTGATCTGTAAAAATAAATAAAATAAATAAATATATACTCATAAACTAGCTCTTCTTAAGTCGCTTCTATAATAATCTATTATAACTTCTAATTTGTTTACCAATTAATAAACAAATTAAAACACACTCTTCATATCTTGGGCTAGCGGTTGTCAATAGAGGCCTCTTATCTTTGGCAAAGTCCGAAATATGTGATGAGCATGCGGCTCCTCCAACCGGATAGATAAGCTCGTTTGTTTATGTAACCCCTCCTGAGCAGCAGTGGGACGTACCATGAAAAAGGGACTGGAGCAATAGGAGCCCACAACGCCGCCAATGGCTCCCCACATCAGGCCCAAGCCAAAGGATACCTCGCCCTGCTGGTTGCGCATCCAACCCCGCTCCATGGCCTCTGAGTAAATGCTGAGACTGTAAAGAATTCAAAAGAGTTTTGATTAACTAAGATTTAAAGTACAAAAGCCAATACCTACCGAAAGGAATTGATGATGAACTGGAAGTACAATGCAGGCGAAAGACCCTTCTGCAGGCCCAGTAGTCCGTCATTTTTGGCCACCGTGTAGAAGGCATTGGCTATGCCCTTGTACGGCTCGACATACGTTCCCCTGGCCGCCAACTCGCCCTGCAGCTGGATCCTGGTCTTGATCACCTCGATGGGGTTGGTAAAGAAGGTTGCGCCGACGGAGGCCAGGCCTCCCAGCACGAAATCCGAGGTCGCCATTTGGAGGTGCGATGTAACCACGAGTTGCTTGTCCGAGGAGCGGACTGGGATTGACTAGAAACTGTTATGCCGCCTGCCGCGGGACTCTGTGGCCTCTAGGAAGCCGCGCGCTGTGCTGCTCTCGAGTATTTCATAATTTGCTGCCTAAATTAGCAAGCACGGAGTGCCCCCTCTACCCGCTAAATAAATATAATAAAACGTTGTTATGAGGAATAATTCAGCGTTATTTTTAGTAAGACCAGAGCTAGGATGAGTGAAGAAATAATTAATAATCAGGATCTGGTCACTCTGAAGAGTAGATACATCGTACTGGCTTTTTTTCTGACTATAAATCCGTCAAAACACTGAATGAATTTATACATATATGGCAGGCCAACATCCATTTTAAACTTGTCATAAAATATTAGTCTTCCCATGTAATTTTCCATAACTAGGAGTGTGCATTGAGCATAAATAAATTAATTAATTCATATAAAATCTCCACTTCTAGCCAGAAGAAAAGCCAGACCATCAGCTCTGGCACTCTCTTTCCTCTCGAGCTGTCACAGCGCCGAAGACGTGTGCGTGTTATTTTCAACTGCATTTGTTTAAATAATTGAAATAACATTTATTAAACCATGACTTCGCATCCGGTGTTCATAGACCTGTCCCTGGACGAGCAGGTAATGTGGCGACATAGGAAGTAAACCGTGTTTTAATGCGGCTGTTAACGCAAAATTGAGGTTATGTCTTCCTCTTCCTGCAAAACAATACTAATATTCTGCGAAATTTCGTATTTCTCCGAATAGGTGCAGGAGCTGCGCAAGTATTTCAAGAAGCTGGGCGCCGAAATCTCATCGGAGAAGTCCAACAAGGGCGTGGAGGATGATTTGCACAAGATCATTGGCGTCTGCGACGTCTGCTTCAAAGACGGCGAGCCCCCGCAGATTGACGGCATCCTAAACAGCATCGTGTCCATCATGATCACGGTGAGTAGTCCCTTTATAGCATAAAGGATCTTAACTAAAGTTCCACTCTTTAGATTCCCCTGGATCGGGGCGAGAACATTGTGCTGGCCTACTGCGAGAAGATGACCAAGGCGCCGAATCAGCCACTGGCCAAGGTGTGCCTCCAGTCTCTGTGGCGTCTGTTCAACAACCTGGACACGGCCTCACCCTTGCGCTATCATGTTTACTACCACCTTGTGCAGGTGGCGAAGCAGTGCGACCAGGTTCTGGAGGTCTTCACCGGCGTGGATCAGCTGAAGACCCAGTTTGCCAACTGCCCGCCCTCGTCGGAACAGATGCAAAAGCTCTACCGCCTGCTGCACGACGTGACCAAGGACACCAACCTCGAACTCTCTTCCAAAGTGATGATCGAGCTGCTGGGCACCTATACCGCCGATAATGCCTGTGTCGCCCGCGAGGATGCCATGAAGTGCATTGTGACCGCTTTGGCCGACCCCAATACATTCCTGCTGGATCCCCTGCTATCGCTGAAGCCGGTCCGTTTCTTGGAAGGCGACCTCATCCACGACCTCCTGTCCATCTTCGTCTCAGAGAAACTGCCGGCCTATGTGCAGTTCTACGAGGACCACAGGGAGTTCGTCACCTCTCAGGGCTTGAACCATGAGCAGAACATGAAGAAGATGCGTCTCCTGACCTTCATGCAGCTGGCGGAGAGCAGTCCCGAGATGACCTTCGAAACGCTGACCAAGGAGCTGCAGATCAAGGAGGACGAGGTGGAGCCCTTCGTTATTGAAGTGCTGAAGACGAAGCTGGTCCGCGCCCGTCTGGATCAGGCCAATCGCAAGGTTCACATCTCTTCCACCATGCACCGCACCTTTGGAGCTCCGCAGTGGGAGCAGCTGCGCGATCTGCTGCAGGCCTGGAAGGAGAACCTCAGCTCAGTGCGCGAGGGGCTCACAAGTGTCTCCTCGGCGCAACTTGATCTGGCCCGCACCCAGAAGCTGATACACTAGAAACACCCAACCCAATCAACCTGCTGAAGGATAAGGAAAAACAAATGCAAGCTTCGGGCAATTGAATTACGATCTAAATTATTTTCAAGAGAGCGTGCGTGGATAACTTGAATAAATTTATAAGTAAAATCGAATGAGTAGAGCAAAGTCTTGTTGACTGCGAGGAATACTTTTCTAGCTTAGAACTAAAAGGTGTCTTCAAAGGCTTTTCGGTTTTCAGTCATTCTCTTTAAAATAGGTTTAAAAAAAGGTTCCAATTTTAAACCTTTTTAAATAATTAAAATGTTTAAAATTGTATAAAATCATGCTGTGAATGTGAAAACCGAAACAAGGCCAATCGGAGTATTTAAGTAGATAATTACTAATAATCGTTTACAGCTCCTCGTGCGCCTTGGCCTGTTGGCGGTCCTTCTCCTTGGGGAATCCCCAGAAATATGAGGGAAAACCATGCGAGTCACGCTCCCGCTTAACAAAAGCCGAGTAAGATGAAATGCAGTTGCCGATAAAGTGGTTCGACTGTCCTAGAATCGCCAAGTCCAGGTAGGGGTCGTCCTCTGGCAGCTTGTGTACACTGATTCCCATTCGTGTGAGTGCCGTGCTCAGCTCCCCGATCATGTGGTTCGAATCCGATGCCACGAAAACAGACTTTATCTCATTATTGGGCTGGGTTTGACGCACATTCTTAATGGTCCGCTTCAACTGTCGTACAATGGCTTCCTTGGAGGGCATGCAGAGCTCCGGATAAAGGGGACCGCGCTCGTTTTTATATCCCAAGCATTGGGGCGAAGCAAACAGGTGTTGGCTATCCTTGACATGTTCGCAGGCTCGCACCCAATCGATGCCGTTGCGGAGATGAATGCCCACAAAGGCACCTCGCGGCAGCTGTTCTCGAATGAACTCCCTGGCCGCATCCCTGTACCTCTGGCTCCAGTGCATGTATTGCTGCAGTTGACAGTTCTCCAACTGAACTGGAAAACTGGCCGGAGCTCCGGTGAAGGCGAGAACGGGCCACGATTCCGGTGGATACTTCGCCTGCCACTTGGCGGCGACGGCACTATGGTGGACATCAAAGTGAAGGGGCCCATAGAACTCGGATCGCACGAAATCAATATGAAAAGTGTCCCAAAATGGGCCAAACGGATTCCCATCCTTGGCATGACAGCTGGGTTTTTCCGGATCGTTCTTATCAAGCTGCAGGCTCTTGCGTTCCATGTAGCAGAAGGAAACGCGCTCCGCTTCCGGCCACACGTCGTCGGCCAAGTGCCACATAAAGTCCGCCATGGTGATGACGCGATGGTACTCCTGCAGCGGTTCCACCTCAAAGTAAGTGTTGAAGGGTACTTGGCGGGAACGAAGCTCACCCTTGCGATACTCCACCCATGGCGGCAGGATCAGGGTGCGATTCAAAGCCTTGGCAAAAGCCAATGAGCCCAAAAAGTGGTCCGCCTGGTTACCAAAGCGTCCTGCCAAAATGTCGGATTTTTACATTTGCCAAACGGTTTTAAAGCCCGACTTACCCATGCAGGGACAGTAGGTGAGGTAGCCGTTGGGATCGCGTCCTAATTGGCCGCATGCTGAGCTTATTAATATAAAAATTAAGCAAATTAATTGGAGCTTTGATTTAAGCCACTGCATTCTGCCGGCTTCGTTTTCTTTTGAAGTTTGGCAGCCCTGGACATCACGGTGCTTCACGTTTTTTTTTAAGCTACATCATAAGCTTTTTAATAAAAAAATTAATTTAAATTAATAAATAAAAATATAATAATAGAATTAATTTAATAATATAAAGCAGGCTCTATTGTTGCTTTCTATTTGATTTTTATTAATTAATAACCAATACACCTTACTAAATAGTTACATTAGAACAAATGTCTGGCAACCTTTGCCATATTTATCATATGTTTTTGTTTTTATTTAAAAGATAATGCATTATATTTATTATCAGCCTCCAAATTTTTAAAAGTTTAGACAATGCTTATTTTGTGAGTATACCGCTGCCTCTAAGGGCGAGGATTTCAATAATTCCAATTCTACTTCCAGCAAAAACACGCTCCGACTCTGTGGGAGCTCAAGGGTTGGATCCTATCAGATTTACCGCCGGAGCATATCAGATGACGGACCTTCGACGAAGGATTTCCAGCAGGTGTACAAGTGGCGAAAACCGCTTGGTCAATACACCGGCATCAATATTTACAATCATGGATTGCGGCAGAAGGTGCCGCTGGTGCTGCCCAACCCGCAGATGGTTACTTGGTACACCTGCGGTCCAACGGTATACGATTCTGCTCACCTGGGCCATGCCAGCACCTATGTAAAGGTTGACATCCTGCAGAGGATTCTGCGGGATCACTTCAAGATCAACCTAGTGACGGCCATGAATATCACGGACGTGGATGACAAGATCATCAATCGAGCACGTCTTTCGGGCATCGACTGGCTGAAAATGGCACGAGCGTACGAGTCCGAGTTCAGGCAGGACATGCTCCGTCTCAACGTCCGGCCGCCGGATGTGCGCTGTCATGTGACCACTATAATGCCAAGCATTATCCAGTTTATCCAGGAGCTAATAGAAGACGAGCAGGCCTACGTTACGCCGGACAAGTCCGTCTACTTTGATGTGTTCAAGAGCCAGCACTATGGCAAACTACAGAGGCTGGGACAGAGCGAGGAGAAGTCGAATCCTGCGAAGAAAAATAGCGCTGACTTTGCCTTGTGGAAGTCGCGCCAGGTGTCAAGCCATGAGCCGACCTGGAAGGCTCCATGGGGAGGGGAAGGGCGTCCCGGCTGGCACATTGAGTGCAGCGCCATAGCTGGACTCTTCTTTGGCGGCCAGTTGGACTTTCATGCC
Source organism: Drosophila seguyi (assembly GCA_008042675.1). Classification (NCBI taxonomy): domain Eukaryota; kingdom Metazoa; phylum Arthropoda; class Insecta; order Diptera; family Drosophilidae; genus Drosophila; species Drosophila seguyi. The sequence continues at coordinate 32,887 of VNJU01010791.1, forward strand.
GGCGGATTGGACCTACGCTTTCCGCATCACGAGAACGAGGAGGCTCAGTGCTGTGCCCGGTACAAAACGGACCAGTGGGTCAATTATTGGCTTCACACGGGACAGCTGAGCATGGTCGGAGACCAGAACAAGATGTCAAAATCGCTGGGCAACACCATCTCGGTGACTGAGATGCTCAAGGATTATTCCGCAGACGAGTTCCGCATGGCCTGCCTACTGTCAAACTACAGAAATGCCATGCCATACAGTGAGCAGCTAATGCTGACCGCCCGCCAGACGCTGCAGCGCTTTAGGAACTTCCACGCGGATCTCAGCGCCTACACGCAATTCCTCAAGCCGATCTACCTGTTGGACGAGGGTGCACTAAAGGCCCAACTGGCCCACACCGTCAACGAGTTCGATAACAGCCTGCGGGATGACTTCGATACGGCGCGAGCGATTAGCGTTCTGATGGACCAGATGAGCAGCATCAGCCGCTCTATCAACGAGCAGCAGGTGAACTCCGAGAAGGATCCGGCCTTTTGCATGAGTCTCCTTATGGCTGCCGGGAACTTCATTAACCGGGCCATGGACACGTTCGGTGTCTCAGAGTTGACTCAAAGCGAATCGCATCAGAAGATCGCATCCCAGTCGAACAGCATCGATCCCACTCTGTTGGTGGACGACGTTTTATCTGTTCGAGGAAAAATGCGAGAGGAGGCTATTTCTGGGAAAGTTAAGAACTCCCAGTTGCTGGCAGCTTGTGACGAGCTGAGAAATCTGCTGCAACAGCACGGCATCCAGGTGCGGGACCACAAGCAGGGCAGCTCGTGGGTTTTTGCCGTATCCTGTGCTACTGCAGATGACAAGACCACAAGCTCAGCTTAATAAAAGTTATATTTTGTTACTTTATTACATAAATGCATCTCTCATGCGTAATCGGAAGGGTTGTTCGGACGCCACAGCGTGCTCTGTCTTGTACAGATCTTTGGTGATGAGATAGTCCCGCACCAGCTTAAAAAAGGCGCCCATGCTAGTGAAGGCCACAAAGCTGATGGAGAGGACAAAGTGCCACTCTACGCTCTCCGCGCTTAGCGAACCGATCTCCACAAGCAGAACAGCCGCCTGGAGAGTGGCCAGGGTGGAGTAAATGATGGTGGGATTGTGGAAGAGTTTCTGGAAAAAGCAATATTTCATAAGATCGTTGAAATGTAAGGCAAGACATAAAACTCACATAGAATCGCACATGGCTGGCATTTCCCGGCGTGGCCACTGTGACTACTCCCTGGCTTCGGTACAGACCCCCATTGTGTTTTACCACAGTCCCATGGGCATATGATGAATATTTCGACCAGGACAAAGCGCTGGCGGCCACAATAAGTTGCGAGGGCGCCGGCTCTCGGTCAATTCGCTGCCAGCAGCCCAAATGCAGATTGGCCCGGTGCAACGTGTCACTGTACTTGGCCGGATAGAGGAACACCGCACAGAGGCTGAAGGCTCCCAGGCAAACAATGATGCAGTGCTGTGCGGCCCGGAGTACATTATACTGAACACTGACGGCCAGGCAGCAGGGCACCAGGCCACTGTAGTATGCATTTAGCATAGAGGTAAAGATGAGCTGCTTAAAGCGTTTGTTAAAGTCATGCCGCAGCGTTTCCACTTCGTCCCGGATGTGCATGGCGTTGGTGGTGCAACTGTGGACGGGCATGTCGTTGATATAAACGCCGGGAAGCTCGAATCTGGTGCGCAGGAAGGGCTCCAGCTGGAAGCCAAAGATCAGCAAGTATATGACGACTCTAAAGAATGCAGTTAATGATTATACATAGCTTATCCAGGTTACATAGTAATTAAATGCCATACGGATAGGATAGGAAGAGTAGTAGTATGTAGGTATGCTGCTGATACAGCTTCATGGCACAAAAACCCAAGGACAGCAGAACCAGGCCTCCGAATCCGTATCTAACTCCCAGCCGGATCCACCGCTGGCTCTTCTCGTTACCTCGCCTTAGCTTCACCAGGAGCAGGCAATAAATCAGTCTTCGCGTGTTGAGTATGAGCAGCAGGTACCGCAGATAGGGGTCAATCAGCTCAATGTTCTGCAAATCAAGGGATTTCATTAGTTTCATCAGCAAATCAGTTAAAAACTTGACAAAACTCACCACCATATGCCTTGTGTGCGCCTGTGGCAGCCACCAGTTGGTCCTGTAGATGTTTATAAACTGGACAATGGCCGAGCCCATGGTAAAGGCGCACATAATCAGTTCGCTGAGCCACTCGGATGTGGTGGCGTGCTCGGGAAAGGGAATGTGCTTGGGCATTGCAGTTGCCGGCGTCTGGGATGATTTTGTGGATACCAGGTAGGTATCCGGGGTCTCGCTGGAGCTGCTGCCATCACTACTTCGTTCATCGTAGGCCATTTTGGGGTGTTGGGTTGTATTTTCTAAGAGCTACATTTAAAGAAATTCGAGCAACAATATCTTTGTGCCGTTGGTAATCAACAAATGCACCCACAGTAGTGTTGGAAAATTACCCTTAGCTGTCAGCTGTTTAAGTTAGGAAACATTCGAACATTTTCCAGTACTAGCCCGGCAGCATTTGGTTTTGTAACTGATTCCCGGAATTATTGTAAATAAACATTAAAATAGGTGTAGAAGCCTAAAGATGATGCGCTACGAGGGCAACGAAAGACTCGCGGACGAGACGGCCTGTGCGGGTGTGAGGGCCGATCTAAAGATGTGCCTCCTGGAGAGCGAATGTTGTCGCATGGGGAAAACACCGCGTCAGTGCCTCCAGGACAACAACGTTCCGCCCGAGTGTCAGGTGCTGCGGAACACCTTCTACGAGTGCAAGCGCTCCTTGGTAAGGACATCTGGAATTTGTAATCCCGTTCATTAATCAACGAAACTCCACCATTTCAGCTGGACAACAGGCAGCGTTTTCGCGGACGCAAAGGCTACTGAAGTTTAAACTAAAAATATATTTCTAAGCGTTTAAAATACAAAAAAATTACAATCGTAAAGGGATTTAGTTCGTCCATTAATTGCGACGCCGTCGAACGCGTGAAATACGCCATGCATTGGGCTCTTCGTACTTGTTGTACAGCGGCTCCAGGCGCTGGTTCTTCTTGAATTTGCTGAGCTTCGTGGGATCCGAAAAGCGGAAGAACGAGGGGGCAAACTCCACCAGCCATTTCGGATCTATGGTGGTCACCTCGCGCATATACTCCTTGGTGGTTTGCACCAGTTCATGGTAGATGACCCACTCTGGCTGACGATTGAAGAGAGCACTCGACGGATGGATGTAGACCACTTGGGAATCTACTAGGGTGCGGTAACCCTCCTGAGGATCCTTCTTGGCCGCATTCCTAAAGAAGCCTGAGCAGATGGCCTTCTGAATGCGTACCGAGTTCTTTCCAGCTGAAACCACGTCCAGCTTGTGCCTGTCCATGATGCCCAGCAGCTGCTTTCTCACATCCTGGCTCCGCTTGAGGGTTCGGATTTGCACAAAGTTCTCATAGCACCAGGCATTCGAGAATTTGTTGTTCTTCCAGCTATTGTACACCGCCAGCAGGGTTAGATGATCGCCTGTAATGATGTGAGATTAGTAAGGGAACATGGACTATAAGATTCACACTTACCTTCCGCTTGGTTAAACTTGGCCTTCTTCTGATCCGCCAGCGCCTGCTTATCCTTGGGCCTGTAGAACACATTCTGCACACTGAGCATCGACACGATGGTAAGGATCTCGTCGGAGCACTGCAGGGCCACTGACATGATCAGCATCTTGGAGAGATTCGGCTCCAGGGGGAACTCCGCCATTCGTCTGCCCAGGCGCGTTAGCAGACCCTCGTCGTCGAGCGCCGACAGCGAGTGCAGTTGCTCCAGAGCCATTACCAGTGACTCCACTGGAGGCGCGTCCATGAAATCAAAGTGCAGCAGATCGTTTATTCCCATGGTCTTTAGCTGCAGCACTGTCGTGGCCAGATTAGTACGTTGAATCTCCGGCACTGGCGTGGGCAACATCTCGTCTCGGTAGGCACGCTCTGTGTAGAGACGATAGCACTTTCCCGGACCCGTACGCCCGGCTCTGCCAGCTCTCTGCTTTGCCGCCGCTTGCGAAATCGGTGTGACCACCAGTGAGTCCATGCCCGTCTTTGAGTTGTACACTTTCTGCTTGACGAAACCGGGATCTACCACATAGAATATGCCATCAATAGTGAGGGATGTCTCTGCGATATTGGTGGCAATGACAACCTTGCGGCTTCCCGCTGGCGCTGGGTCAAAGATACGCGTCTGCATCTCGGAGGGCAGGGCAGAGTACACCGGCAGGATGATTAACTCGGGCACATCGGGTCCCAAGCTCTTCATACGCTCATAGAGAATCTCGCAGGCAGTATCGATCTCCTCCTGACCGGTAAGGAAGAGCAGAATGTCGCCGGGTGGCTCACGCAGATGAATCTGCATGACGGTGATGAGCGAGGCGTCCAGATAGTCAGTCTCCGGCTCCTTTGTGTACAAAACCTCGACGGGGAACGTCCTGCCGGGAATGGTGAAAATGGGCGCCTTGAAGAAGTACTGCGAGAACTTCACCGCATCCAACGTGGCAGATGTGACAATGAGTTTCAATTCCGGTCGCTTCTGCACGGCTGTCTTCAGCAGACCAAACAAGACATCCGTGTGGATCGTCCGCTCGTGGGCTTCGTCCAACATAATCACCGAATAGCTCTTGAGTTCCGCCTCCATCAGACATTCACGGAGCAACATGCCGTCTGTCATGTATTTCACGATGGTCTCGGGGCTGGTGCAGTCCTCGAAACGGATGGTGTAGCCCACCTCCTGGCCCAGACGGCAACCGTATTCTTCCGCCACACGCTTGGCCACCGACATGGCCGCCACTCGCCTGGGCTGAGTGCATCCAATCTTCCCTCTGGCCGTGAAACCACACTCACTCAGGTATTGGGTGATCTGTGTGGTCTTGCCGGACCCCGTTTCTCCAATAACGATGAGAATTTGGTTGTCGGTAACCGCCTTGATCAGATCATCGCGCAGCTTGTAAATGGGCAGGGACTGGCGCTGTTCCACCAGCGTGAGATCGGTCTTCTTGCCGAACGAGGACTTCTTGCCGCCAATCACATGCTTTTTCCACTCGGGAACCTCAGCCGGAGCCGCTCCCATTCCTCGCATATTGGCAGCCAGACTGCGAGAGCTGTCCTCCTCGGGCAGGGGATCTATCCAGTTCTTGTTCAGGCTCGTTGGCAGAGCCTCCATCTCTTGCTCTCGCTGCAGCATCTTCTGCTCTCGACGCTCCTTCGAGAGGGCTGACTGCATCATGGCGGCCTGGGCGAGAGAACCGTCGGGGTTCTTCACGATTCTCACCGGCGACAGGTCATGCAGGGCTCTGCCATGGCCGGAGAGAAAGGGCGGCTCCTCCTCTACAATCTCTATTTCGATATCCGCCTCATCATCCTCGTCTTTGGGCAGCAAACCAGTTTCCTCGTCAAAATCGGGCATCTCGCTTCGGTCCAACACACCCGAGCTGATCATCTGTTTGATTTCCCAGCGCTCGGGGCTGGATATCCTAGTCACACGCTTCCTGGACTCGTGCTCATCGCCATCCAGGCCATTGCCTTGCAGATTTAACATGGAGGTGCTGCTGCTGAAGGGTCCATCGGGGTTGCGATCACGCAGTGAATCGTCGTCCTCTGGGGCATGTGACAGCGGATTGAGATCCCTTCCGGTCTCTTGATCCGCCTCCTTCATGGACAGCGATACCTTCTGGCCGGTTACGGACATCACCTTCACCTTGACAGTCTGATTCCGGCTCACCACTTCGGTTACGTCGGTGACGCGACCTTCGGCTCGCAGCTGCGATATGTGCACCAATCCCTCCCAGCGCTTGCGGAGGCCAAAGAGCTGCACAAAGCAACCGAAGGGAACGATATTGGCCACTTTGCCGGAGTAGATCTTTCCCGCCTCGGGATCATCGGTCATTGCGGCAGCTGCTGCGGGCGGCGGCATCTTTTCGCTACGTTCCTGGTCTCTGGAGCGATCTTTACGATCCCGGCGCTCGCCCGACCGAGAACGGCTTCGTCGTCGACGCTCGTGACGGTCACGGGAACTGGACCGGCGGCGGCGACGGTCCCTGTCGCGATCTCGGTCCTCCCGCGATCTGCTCCTGCGACGATTCTCACGGCGGCGACTGTCCTTGTCCCGCGATCTACTTCGGCGGCGATCCTTGTCCCGATTTTCGCGTGATCTACTCCGGCGTCGATCCCTGTCTCGATCTTCTCGTGATCTGCTGCGACGGCGGGTGTCTCTGTCCCTTTCCCTCTCCCGATCCCTGCTCCTGCTGCGTTCCCGGCGTTTGTGACGATCCCTGGAACTTGTTTCCTTTGACTGTTTTACCTCCGCCTTACCTTCTCCCGGGCACAGAGCTTCCAGCTCTAGCATAGCAGCGTCCACGTCGCTCATGTCGGACTTCTTTTGTGTCCCAATCTTTTCCTTAACATCCTTCTTCTCCTTTGTCTCCTTCTCCTCATCGTCGCTGCCCTCCTTCTTGCTGTACTTATCATTGGGCAAAGCCAGGCCCGGAAATAATTTCATCAGCTGCGATTTCTTGTCCTCCTTCCCGCCGCTGGAGAAACTTTTTTCCTCGCTGGCTCCACCAGGACGACTGGGACGCATCAGGTTAATGATACGCTGCAGATTCTGGACCAGGGAGTCTGGAAACTCGGCGCCATTCTCCAGCAGGGCCTTGCGAAATGTCTCGTACGACCGGTTCTTGTTCTCCAAATCGATGATGAACTCGGCGAGATCTTTGTCGTTGATTCCCAGATGGTTGTCCAGCTCCGTGCAGATCTTCGAGACCAGCGAGAGGTACTCCAATTGCTGCAGCTCCTCCATGCCGCCAAAGAGTCCGCTTGTGGTGCTAACTCAACAGATTTCTTCCAATTTACGCGTTTTTCCGCAACTCCAAACAAAATGCACGCCAAGCAAAATCAGCTGTTTTCGAGGCCAGTGTTGGGCAACAGCGTACAGTTTCAACACTAGCATTGCTCGGTTTTTGACGCTCATCTTTTGATGTTATTCCCTTTTGTTTTTGAGAGAGTGAATCATTGAGTTCTTGTTTAAATCGGTGCCCACCGTAATATGGCTTCGTTCTTCGACTGCTTCAACAACTTCTTGCAGAGCGGCGGCAGCGTAGTGAATAATGTGGAGCAGGAGGAGGAACAGAGCACTGCGGTAGCCCCGCCGCTCGTCCCGGACGCAGAAATGGCGAAGCCCACCTCCCCCACGCCCAGTGAGAGCGTAAGTAGCGTGTCCTTGATGGGGCGGTGCTGCCAGTACAGGTTGCTGTCCTGTCAGACCTCTCTGTTGCCTATTTGTTGTGAAATTCCAAAAATATTTGTGTTCTGGGGCTGTCGGGCTGTCTCCAGAGCTGCCATATCGCAAAAATGCCAGGCAGCTAGCGGAGTGGCAACGCCGCGGGGGCACGCCATATTTTACAACAGCAATTGCGAAAATCGGTTTCTGTTCCGGAGCAGAGCCGAAAAGCAATTGGAACATCCGTAAAATCGCTTAAAATCACAGCGAGAAGTGTTAAATAATAGGGACTAGCGGCATTGAAGGGGTTGGGTCAATTTCAGATGTTTGTCTAGCGCCGCAAGTGCACAACAACGACGTAGAAGAAGAAGCAGTCAACTGTAGACAGCTAGTGTAAAAAAACGGAGTGACAGAATCAAAATATAAAATGATGAAACAAATAGCCGGAAAAAGCGGCAGCAAGCCGCAGTCTCCCGAGGCTGCCACCGGGTCATCCCCATCGATAATCACCTACAGCCCCAGCAAATTCCTCACGCGCGTCGGGCCAGGCGACAACACATACACCACATACAGCCACACTCACACCAATGCGAGCGCAACAGCAGCTACGGCAGCGACGTCGACCAAGACGACGGCGGCGAGCGTAACAACAAAAACAAATAAGTCCACTGCTGGCGGAGGTTCCGCGTCGTATTTTGTGGTAAAGGCCGGCTCCCTGGGCAGTGCAGCCTCCATGACGGGCTCGATCAAAGTCAGCAGTCCCCCCAAGGCTGTGACAGCGGCGAAGTCGCCATCGCTGGTCATCAAATCGCCGACCCCGCCGACAGAGAGTGTAATGATAAGCCAGAAGCATCATCGTGTTCTCACCCACTAACCTGCACCGCATGCGCCCCCAAAGACCTCTATTGACACAGTCCACCGCACATTTTTCTTGTAAAGTCCTCGAGATTGAAATGCCTGTATTAACCAGTTGTGTCCCTTTTTTATCCCACAGTCGAGCACCATTTCGGCTCCCAGTGAATCGTCGTTTGGCGAGAAAATGGAACACAGCTACATCCGCGATCCAGTTAGTCGCAACGAAGTTAACAATGGCCTCGCACCCGCGAGGAATATTCTCGTTCGCCATCCTCCGCAGTGTCCCAGTTGCCACACATATCCGCAAAACGAGGAGCTGACGGATACGCAGCAGGTCCATGTGCCGCCCTACGACGAGATTGCAGCCAAGGAGGCAATGAACGAGTGCGCTCGCATTGCCAAGTACGTGAAGAACAACAATGCCGATGAGCAGGATTGGGTAGCGCGCGTAAATCAGTGAGTACTTCGCCTAGTTTTTCTAGAAACTATTACTCATATTGAATCCCACACAGATTTAACTGGACACCAATGCAGCAGCTTCTGTTCGAGAAGGTGTGCTCCATCCTTGATCAGGATCAGTTGGCGCGTTTGGCGAACGACAAGAGGCAACATGAGGCCATTCACCGCCGAGTGAGCGTCGATAAATCCGCCTCCCGTCTGCGCAAAGCACTGGCTGGCGTATCTTGGGAACCTCGGATCACCCAGTGGATGCACACGCTGCTCATGGAACATCTGCCGCCCTCGTACATGGCCTCCTATTTGGACATTCTGCAGACGCTAAAAACAAAGCTGCCCACACTGGTAGACAAGATGCTATTTAGTCGCCCGCTTAATAATAGCCAAGAACTGTTGGCTCCAGTGATGAAGAAACGCTGGGAACCAAATATATTGCCCAAGGGACGACAATTGTCGCACAACGCCATCATAGTGGTGGTCCCAACGATGCCCACCAGTGGCGTTGTCCCCGAGCGCATGCAGAAGTGGTACCAGGCGCTGGCCACCATCACCCAGGTCGTACAGATCACGCTGCCCAACTCGAGTGAGTTTTTCAAGGGAAAAATATTATATTTAATTCGATTTAACTAAATTCTCTTCGCCTTTAGACAACAGAATTGCGAATCAAAATCTTGACCAGGTGGCTGAAACCATTGTGTCTCTCACGCGCGTCAGGATTCATGAACTACGCTCTGACGATCCCAACAGAGGTATCATTCTCGTCGGCTTTAATGCCGGGGCTGCTTTGGTCCTGCAGGTTGCCCTGTCAGAGAGTGTGGCCTGTGTGGTTTGCATGGGCTTTGCCTACAACACAATACGCGGTCCTCGTGGAATGCCCGACGACCGCATGCTGGACATAAAGGCGCCCATACTGTTCGTCATCGGGCAGAACTCGGCCCGCACCAGTCAGGAGGAGATGGAAGGCCTGCGCGAGCGCATGCAGTCCGAGTCCTCGTTGGTGGTTGTGGGCAGTGCAGATGACGCGCTTAGAGTGCCCAAGAGCAAGCGGCGCATCGAGGGCGTTACACAGGCCATGGTGGACTACATGGTGGTGGTAAGTGTGATTATTTTTACCCATTTATACATCTTATTTATTTGTTTAATCGCTTTACTAGGAGGAGATATTCGATTTTGTAAGCCGAACCCTGAACAATCCGCCAGGACCTCGGATGCCGACATCTCTGATGCACCAGCCGGGCTACCAGCGACAGCTGAAGCAATTAACCCACGTCCTGGCCGATGGAAATGCCAACAAGGCAGTGCAGCAGATGCGCAAGCGGAAGCTCAATGATGGCCAGGAGGAACTGGTGGGTCTGCCAGTCAAGACAAAGATTGTGTCACACAGTACGTATCAGAGTATTGTTTTACTCATCCGAACCCACCTTATCCACCTGTTAATCCCGCATGTAATCAAATCACTAACCATCAACCATCACCACCACCACCACCTAACCAATTACCATTCCCGAATGAACTAATCCATGGCCTCAAGGTCGCCCTCACAAGCCGAAGCCGCCACGTCTCATTGATCCGTTTGCTGTCAAGCGAAAGGGTAAAGTCATCCGCCCGAGCGAGGCGGTTCCTGTAGCTATCCACTCCACTAACATTTCTACCCCCATCATAACCCCCTTAGTTGGAAGACCCCGAACACGCCCGCTGGCTAAAGTTTGTGGCTCGGTGGCTGGGCTTAGTGGCCAGAAAGATGCAGCCCATCAAGAAAAGTCAAATTTGAGCAGCGAAGAACTTAACCAATCCATTGAATTCATATTAGATGAGACCGAGGGCTACGAGGATGCAGCAGCAGCTGCAGGAGCAGGAGCAGGAGCTGGAGCTGGAGCTGGACCCAGCGGAGCTTTTCTACCAAAGGTTATCAAACCGGGTGGCGTGCTGTCCAAGCAGCTGCCGCCGGTCAATCTGGCAGTCGGCACAAAAATCAAGATGATACCCTCCAGCCAGTTCGTCCAGATCAAATCTCTGCCGCAGAGCAAGCTCATCAACTATAAGCCATCAAGTGGACCCACCACCACCACTCCTGCCGGCAACATTGGAGGCATTGTAAAGACACTGCCGGGCTCTACCTCATCCGGTGGCCAGCAAATCTTTACCGTGAAAACGCCAACGGGCCAAACAACACAGTTTACAACAGCGGGACCTTCGGCCTCATCGACATCATCAGCCTCACCAGCCGGAGGACAACAGAAGTACACGGTGTTCAAGAACGCCAACGGCATGACCATGCTGCAACTGACAAAGCCCGCCACGGTAACCACCAGCAACAGCAACAGCCCCTCGGGAAATGTGGATCTGTCCAACATCATAGACATGCCCATTGTGTTTGCCGATAACGAAGGCAACATCGCTGATCAGCAGCAACAACAGCAGCAGCATCTGGAAAAGGAAATAAAGCCAGGTGTGTGTCAACTCTTAAACTATTGCTTAGAAAATCTTCCTAATGACTATTCCTTGCTTTCCCCCTCAGCTCCCATTAGGAGTGCGAACAAGGCACCGCTTATCATCAGTCAAAAGATCATCAAGGAGGCCAACAAACCACCGGGCATTGTCACCACCAGCGGCACCACCACCACCACTAAACCGGTCAGCGGCGGTAACATTGTGCTCAACAAGGGCATGCATCAGTTATTTACCACCACCACCACCTCATCGCCCTCGGGCGCAACAGTGGCTGGCCAAAACAAGGTGCTCTACATCAATCGCAGCACCATGAAACCCATGGGCAATATGGTGGCCACTGGCGCCCATCGTTTGCCCATACGGATTTTAAGCAACCCAAAGACGGGAGCAGTGACTTCCACTAGTCCTTTGGTGGTGGATCCCGCCACGGGATCTTTGGTGCCCAGCGTTAAGACCGTCAATGTGCAAACCATTAAGCCAACGGCTTCGGCTGTTCGTCAGGTGGGAACCGCCAAGGCCTATTCCCAGTTCCAGGTGATCAACAGTGGCACACCGGTCACGTCTGCTGCACTTTCTGGCGATGGCAAGGCTCCGCTAAGGAATGTATACTTCAAGTCCGCTGCCGGACTCAAGCAAGTGCCAGTGCAGATGCTTGCAAATCGCTTACCGTCATCATCACCTTCTGCTCAACCCGGAGGACCTGCTGGTATGCGCCGCGTGGTCAACATTAGCACCGTTTCCAAGCTGGCCACGGGACCAACTGGCCCCGACTCCAAGGTCATCAAACTGCAGGCGGCAGGGGCGACAGCAACTGTTACCAAGGTAGAGACGATAACACCTGCTACTCCAACGCAAAGCAAGAAATAGGACTGGAATTGGTCGATGTAGGTTAGGATAAAAATGTAAATATGTTAAGAAAAGTAGAAATAAGTTATCATGTCGTTAATTATTTGAGAGTTTTATTTCAACAAAATAAAATAAACACTTTTAAATTCAAGCTTGTTCATTATGAAAATATGCTAAATGCAAGTTCTGGGAATTTCAGGGTTTCGTGTGCACACTTGTGCGAATTCCAGCTCTGTCCACAGGTATGGTTTTGAATTACCCTTATATATATCTTGTATAAGTATGTACTATGTCTGCATTTATGGCAATCAGAGAACAGGAAGCGCGGCGTGAGAAACCGTTAAACCAATGTCTGAAATTCCATGAAAGCTTGCTGGATTTTTCTGCCCCAAAGTGCGTTGGTCTTGCGAGAGGAGGAGCTTGCCCGAGAGCGGAGCAAAGATTATATAAGCACAGCGACGTTCACACGTCGGTTGCACTTCGAGGACGGACCAGTGCCTGTCAATCTGTAGCGCTGACGGCGCGTCATTTTGCTTAGAATTGCATTTTGACAGTAGGAGCTGTCAAAAAAGGCTAAGATTTCATTGAAGCTAGCTCCATGGGGGACACATGGATATGCATTATATAGGTATGTGGTTTTCCTGATAAATGCACTGACTTCTTTAATTTTATATAGTCCAAATTAACCCATTTGAGTGAAGAATTGTAATGAAGTTTTTAGGGAATCAAATATTAAAATAAACTTAAGGTATATTATAAATATTATATTAAATGTATATTTACAATATATAATATATATTTTAAATGTTAGAACTTGGAAATGTGCTAGGAAGAAAAGGTAAAGCTTTCGAGAAAGGATGCCGAAATTCATAATTCACAAAAACAAGTTTATATATTACTTGGATATTGTAGGTACAAAACTCTGTATTATTTAGTAAAGAAAAAAAATTGAATTATGAATAAATAAATTTTTAATTTCCAGCTTTAAATAATTTGACATTTATTTTTATTTCTGTGTGATCACTTTGGGCAGTAAGTTAATGTTTATGTTTAATTAAATTATTATGTATCTTCTTTATAAATTTTAATAATAATAATAATTATATTAATAATATTCATTTAAATTCACTTGCATTTCTTGGGTTAATTACCCATTATGACTAGTCAGCAAATTGTCAACTGAATCGTCGCTAAAAATCCTAAGAACATTTTGTATGCACTTTGTTTTTTGTTGTTGTATGTCTGATTTTGATATTTGCATTAGTGTAAGTCACATATATTTAATTGCATTTTATGTACAGTATGCCAGATATATAAAGATAAATATGTATATCTCTGATTTTTCGAGGCGTCAAGGGTAATGCAGGCCTTTTCGATTTCTTGGGACTTCAGTAACGTGACAAACGTGATCAGTGACAGATCGGGCAGATATATAAATCCAGTGATGTGAAGTGATTAGAGAGGATAAAACAGTTTTTATAAAGGATCAAGTCGGGTGATTTATTTAAAGTGATTTAACTGAAATAAGAACTTTTAAATATATTCTACATATTTTTAATGAACTCCTGAAAAAATAATTCAACTTTTAACTTCTCTAGATTTCTTCCTTTGAAGCCTAAATAAATTTAATTGACTTTAGGTTACCCATTATAAAAATTTTGATTAGTGTGTCTTCTTTTTAAATAAATCCTAGTGGCCCCTCTTAATTTATAAATTTTGGTATTATTAAAACCAGATTTAAAATTTTTAAAAGAAGACCTTTGTCGCACAAAACCCAAAAATTACCTCTTAAAAATCTGAATATCATTTTGTACAAATTCCTGATCAATTCCCAAGCGTCGGCTTACGCAATTGGAAAATAATGTGGAAAGCCTGGGCAATTCCCAGACTCTGTAAATCGCACAAATGCCAAGACCCAAATCGAATTTGATTTAAAAATGTCTTTAGCTTGGCTGCTGGTTGCAAATGGAAATGCAGTTGCAGTTGCAGTTGCAGTTGCAGATGCAGTTTCGCTTCGCTTACCACCTGCCGGGTGCATTTTGTTTATGCCTTTTTTCGCGATCTGGTCTTAATTTGTGGCAATTTGTTGGACCAGAAACCCACTGGGTTGGCTACCACCAGCATAAGGCCCCATGTGCGTTTTTGTTTATGGCTTATTATTATTATTTTCGGTTTTAGTCGAATTTTTGCAACATTTTTTTTTTGGTTGCTAGTTTTTCTGCACTTTTGGTGGCTTGTGTTAACCAGGTTTAATTTCTTTGGGTCATGGGAGATCAGTTAAAATTTAAAGCCAGTGGAATTGTGTGTTATTTTAAAATATTTTGGGTTACTAAAGTTTTAAGAAAAACGTATATATTTATCTTTAAAAATTAAACAAATTTGTAAAGCTTATCAACCACTTTGTAAACTAATTTAAACAGCATTTTATAAATATTTCCAGCCTCCCTCAAACTTCCATGTTTCCCCTAGTTACTCTTAAACTGTAATCTCCACCTTAAACTGCAACCTTAAACTCCCTGTAAATCCTTTCGTCAAATTCTGTCACTTTCTAGGTTTAAGGTTTAGCATCCTTTAGAAATTTTTTGTATTCTAGTAAAAAGACCGCAAATCCTTCTTCTGCCACAAAATCCCTTGCACAAATACTAATAAGCGCGAGCATTCTAGCGAAAAGCTGTCCGAAAAAAAACACAGAGGAGAAGGGAAAAAACGAAAACCCGGCACTTTTGATTTTGCAATGCATACCCATTCCTTTGGGAAAACGGAAAATGAGAGTAAGAGCAGGAATCAACGGCCAGGCGCTGATACTTTTGCTTTACAAATGCCGGGGAGCAAAGCCACCGCCGCCCACTCACATTTTCCTCGCAGTTTTCCTCACCGTTTTTCTTCCCTCATCAAATGGCGCTTAATAACATGCAAATGATGGGAAAGTGCAGTGGCGAAAGGCGGGAACAGGGGCAGAGGCAGGAGACTAGTGAATGCCACTTACATTGCAATGCCGCGGGACTCTGCTCCACCTGCTGCCATCTGCCATGAGCCGCAGCAACCTACCCATTTTCCTACATTTTCCACCCATTTTATCTCGCTTCCGTTTTTATTCAATGTGTGTCTGACACTCTCAATATTTTTCCAGGGCAAGCAGAGGCACAGCAGCAGGAGCATCCAGGCAACCATCTGATTATGCCGAAATTGATTGGACCAGGCTGTGAAAAAGTGCAAGGACGAGATAACTTTGCTTTTTCCATTTTATTTTTTAGCAGTTTAAATTCTTAGCAAGTTTTAAAGGTTCTTAAAAAATCGGTGTTTTAGAATTCATTCATATTTTCTCACCTTTAACTATTTTTTCTTTATTTTTCCATAGATTTTTCCATTTAAGATCAAACGTTTTGGGAGTTGGCCACTACCTCGCAGTCACGTGATGCCAAAAATGCTAATGCCTCTGATCTGGATTTGATATACGCTCTATAGCTATCCATTTGCAGGCTCAGTTGGCTTAAGTGTTTTACCTTTTGAATAGTTCATGTGATGTGACGTAGTGGAACATTCCTGTGACGCGTTACCCCCAAAAGAAAGTGAATATCTTTAAAAGGTTAATAATAACAAGTTGATTCCAAAACTGTTTGTAAAAGGAGATATACGAAATTTTGCCTGGAATCTAAATCTTAAAAAATGTTTGAATTGTAGAAATATAAATACAACAAATTTGAACCTTGTTACTAAGTACTAAGTAAAACACAAAAATAAAGGTAGTAAGGGTAAAATATTAGTTTCAGCTCTGAAAAAAAACAAAATGTAATTGTAAATACATCAAAATTAATTTAAAATCAACTCTAGTATAATACCCTTATTAAATGTTAAGTATTAAATTTTAAGTATAAATATAAAGAAATTATGAAATGAAATAAAATACTTAGATAACAAACAAAAAACTCGTTTTTCCTAGAATAACCCCAGGAATGCCACCACCAGAGGCACTGGGAAAACTCCCAGCAATCTGATTTCACCTTATTTTTATTTATTTTTTGCAAACCAGCTCTCTTACCTGTCGTCTCCGCCGCCCTTGGTCCCTGTTTTCCTTAGTATTCCATCTCCTGGCTGTCGTCTTGGGGGAGCTGCCTTGGCCAAAACTTTTGACACGTAGAAGAACAACAGCAACAGCAGATGGGGACAAAGTATGGCATGAAGCAGGCAGCATCATCCCCCTTAGCCAACCTTGAGGCATTCACCATGTGCTATTTTTAGCAATAACAAAAGCAGATCCCACCGGCAAGAGCAAGGATGCCTCCTGCCTGCCTGGCTGGCTGTCGCTCCCCAAGGAATTACTCGCCCCGGAATATTATGAATTACAATTTTCTCAGGTCGCGTAATTCGTGTAAGTGCTGAAATAGCAAAAAAAATAATAAAGGAGGGCAGGAGAAGGAGCGGCAGAAGGGCCAGGAAGGTTACTCCTGGCCAGCGGGCGACGACAGTTTACAGCTTTCAGTTGGCTGCTTAACATAAATTTATTGCTTAATCTCCTTTTTCGGTCTGATGCTGCTCTCTGTCTAGGAATATTTTGCATAAATTTCTCATTAAGTGATTAAATTTTGAAGGGAATGTAAAAACGGAGATGTTTCTATGATAAACAAGGCTATTTTTGGAGAAATCAATTAAATATTTATAGAATTTAAGCTTAGCCTGGTATGTATATATTTTTAATGTGTTATTAAACTTATAGTTAATTAAATTTTTATAAAATATATAAGCTACGTTCTCTAATTTATTTCACATAATTTTAACAAAATCCAAAGCCGCCTTTTTAATTTACAAATATATTTATGGCAGTCACCTAACTAGCAATAACTACCAGTCTTAAATCAAACTCGTTAATCAGCCTGAGTATAATTCACTTAACCACTATTTAATTATAGTTTTAAGCTCCCTGGCAAATACCAAAATATTTTCCTGGCACCACCCCAACCATAATTTACATAATCTTCGCTTCAAGTAGCTCAATCATAAGCCAGTTACATAAATACCTTTAAATAAAAGAAGAAAAACTAAATTTGAATATCAAATATCGTTGCAGTTTGGCAAGCATTGCGAATTGAAATGCATTTCCTGTTCATCGTTACTCTTTTTTTTTTTTCACTCTTTTCCGCTCCTTTTTACCGATCGCTTTCGCTTATTTTGGCCTGGAAAAATACAGAAAATTTGATGCAATTTTCACTTTCCTCTGCTTCTTCGCCCAAGTATGCAAATTTATTTCTCAGCTGCCGTTGTGTCCAAACGTTTTCATTATGCAGGCAACGCATGCCACGCCCCTATGTCCAACTGTCAGTTACCTAGGGGGCGGGGAGGAGGAGGAGGAGGGTCTGGAGTAGTCACAGACAGCCGGCAGCCGGTTTGAGCCAAAAACAAAAAAAGTAAATATAAATCACGAGGTTAGTGAGATGTGAACGAAGCGTCCAAACATCGGACTGGCGAGTGAAAGTCTTGTTTTAATTTTTTTCTTTGCCATTTTTCTGCTTTGCTGAGCAACTGCAACTGATCCGCAATCCTTCAGCCAAAGGGAGACTCTGGTGATCTGGGAGGCGGAAGGCCATTGCAATTATTCACAGATCATAAGATTTTCGAATAACATTAACAAATCAGTTGTTGGTTAAGAAAAAACTGGAGTCTTGGGCTATGCAAATATTTAATATGTTTTTTGGGTACTTTTAAAACTAGTTTTAGTTTTTATATGGAATATAACTTGTTAACTTTAGAGTATGTATAAAATACTATTTTTGAAAAAATCTTAAGGACTTAATTTATGATTTTTATTTGTGATTTATAATTAAAAACCTTTCTCAATATTCCAATTAGAAACATTATTATTTTGCTTAGCCTAAAGAAAATCTGTATTATTTTATCTCTAAAGCTTAGGCACCACTTTATATATATAGTTTAGAGTTTATTTATTATTATTTTATATTATATAGTGGGTGTTTTAGTGTTCAGCCTCCAGATACATATGTAAAATACCTGGCTCCTCTGCAGCTGCACTTTACTTAGCACCCTCAAATCTATTTTTTAACATATTTTCCACTTCAAGCCACCCGACCTGCTGATTGTTATTTATTATTCGTTCGTCTGCTGCTGCTGCTATTGTGTATTTTTTTTTCTACAGCTTTGCCACCCAATGTGAGCACAGTGAAAAAAATTGTATTTATCCAAAATTAAGTAAAAATTGTAAAAAAAATAAAATAGAAAATATTTGGTTGGATACAAAATTGTGTTACATTTGTGACCAAAACATAGGGATTAAAATTAACGAATCCTTAAAATATAAATTAACCCACTACAAAAAAATATTAGTTTGAAATCAGTAAATAAATATTGGATCAAATATGTTATGGTATTTTAAATGATTTTAAAATTGTGGCTAAAAATATCGCATAAATGTTTACTCTTGTAGAACTAGACATATACAAATATTTGGTGTCTTAAATTGTATTTTAGTAAATCTTTTTAATTAATCTTACACTAGGAATATTTAAATTTTTTTTTAATATATTATAAATATAATTAATATAATTTTAAGATACTTTTTTTGAAAAGACACACAAAGACAAAATTTACTTGGAAAAAGCTCTATACCTTTCTTTTGTTCAGTGCACGTTATGAAAGCTGTGGGCGGCAGGATTTAGGGGGCGTGTCGTAC
The DNA here is from genome assembly GCA_008042675.1 of Drosophila seguyi. Lineage (NCBI taxonomy): Eukaryota > Metazoa > Arthropoda > Insecta > Diptera > Drosophilidae > Drosophila > Drosophila seguyi. The sequence continues at coordinate 51,478 of VNJU01010791.1, forward strand.
ACATTACTTGTTGCACCAGCGGCAAACGTTGCCGCCATGAAGAAGCCGGCTCATAAATCGCTCCGCAACATGAAGCAACTGACTGGCAACATCTTAAAATCTAACATAACAACTGTGGCTCTCAAACTGTGGTGCTAGCACGCACCAAAATTTAAAGATGAAAGATGGGGAAACCGGACTAAATCTTGCTTAACAAGGCTAGAATTATTTAAAAGAGAAAATAAATAAAAATATATAATATAAATAATTACCTTTCCATTAGTAATTTCAATGCTATGAATTTCCCACCGACAGCAGAAGCTTTCCTCAAATTTTCCATTCAAAGAAGACTCTGCTGCGGCCCTCGATTGGTGGAAAATCAGCCACCCATCTGATTATGCGTGAAAATTGCCAGAGAGTGCAAAGGAAAATCTGTCTAATGCAAGAGCACTGGCAATATTAGAGCCGAAAAACGGCAGCATCAGTGAAATTGCATTTTCCTGACCGAAATTTACCGAAAAACACAAAGCCAGTGCCTGCGCTACCCCCTGTTATAATAGGGGTACTCTCCCGCCGACCTCTGGGGGTCATCATTTTGCGGCTGCCTCACGTTTATTGACTGAACATTTTCATTTTCCGCCATCACCACGGAGGAACCGAGTTATGCATAAATCAAATCAAATGAAGCGCGGGGGCAATGCAAAATGAGTGAGTGATTGCCGGGCTTTGTGGCTTCGGTGAATCGCAGGGAAAATTATGTAATTTTTACCTCACATATGTATGTTCAGGGGTTCTTTGGAATGGGTTTTTTCTTTGTGTTATTACCTGTAATGGGTTTATAAGGAGCTTATTAGAATTTATAATTAATATTTCAGAGAATGAACAGAAACTTACGCTTTTAAAGCTGACAACTAATTTTTATTAAAGATATTTCAACAGCATAAAAAACACTTTTTAAGCAACCAATTAGTAAAATCTCAAACATTTTTCGGGGCCATAACAAATGGCAAAAATTCAACTTGGAATCCAAGCTTTTTCGCAATAAAAAGACAGAAGAAAACACAATTTCTTTAGGCGCCTGTGGAAATAAACCCTTTTTCGCAAAAAACAACAACAACAAAAACCACAGCAAAACAAACGAGGAAATTGGGAACAATGGACCTGCAAAAACAACAACAATAGCCCAAGCAATGAATGAGCCGCACGTGGGCCCCCATTTTCCAGGAAAATGGATGAAAAACGATTCGAACCACAAGAAAACGGGGAAAAACCTTAAGGATGCCAGCAAAAATGCCGAAGTGTCCCAGAACTTGGGCAAGAAAAACTACAAGGCAGCCCTGATGGATGGTGGCGGAGGGGAAAGGTTGCCGTTGGGGGCGGTTGATTTTCCCCCGCCTTTGATGTTTTCCATCTAATGACGAAAGCAATAAAACTACACAAAATTATTTTCTCAGCATTTTTTATTTTGTCAATTCTAGCAATTGGCACTAACGCCAATCAAAACTTATTAAAAAATACGTTGCTTAACCATTTTGTGTTTATATGGATAAACTTAATAACGATATATTTTCAAAATTAAACATAAATATCCGAAAAGTCTGGCAATGCTGGTTACATGCATGCGAGTTCGCAAGTAGCAGAGATTGAGAGAGCGAGCAGAGTTGTAGAGAGCGAGTTTGAGAGCACACCAACTGTGTTGAGAGAGTAACAGAATTTTGCGGATGGATTATTACAGTGGAAATGAGGTGGTTTACAGAATATTGCACATGAAATCGAACAGAATTAGGTGATTTTAACAGAATGATAGTGACGACACAGAAACATCGATGGTCAAAAAACATCGATGTCTTAGAAAATTCGAAAAACATCGATGCATCGATGTTTTTATCGAAGTTCTTGCACCTCTAACAACAAAAACGAAGGCGGTCGTGTCGCGGATAAACGGAGATTTCGTGCGGTACCGTTACTATGAGACAAATTGAAAATAAAGTTGCAAATTATTAGATATGCCGGATATATAATAATATCATAAATTTCAACGGTTGCGCCGTCGCAGCCTAAGAAGCAAATCTAAAATTTGTTGGATATTTTATTTCAACCGCGGTTCGCTCGCGAGTTCAGTTCGTAAATCCAGAAAATGTGAAAATCATATCGATATCCGGGAAATAAAATATTTATTGTGTTTTACACCTTTTTCACACTTCCTTTCTCCGGTGCAAGACGTGCGAACGAAAGGGCGACAATACAGTGCGTGCTAAATAACGGTGCAAGGAATACAGCAACAGCAAAGTCCCACACAAAATCAGAAATCAATGCCCGAAATTGTTTTAATCGCTGTAATTATTAGAATCCAAACTGCTAACTGCAGCTAACGAATCTGGAAAATAAAAACCGAGCAAAGTGAAGTGCAAAAACAAAAACATAAACCGGTCTCTACAGCAGCAGCAGCAAGGTAAAGCCAAAAAAGAAAAAAAAAAAACAAAAAATCAAAAGACAGCGAAAGAATTTTTGTTGTTTGCCGAAGCAGCGCTGCCGGTGCGTGTGTGTGAGTGCGTACGAGTGTGCTGCTGTGTGTGTGAGCATCTCGAGAAGGAGAAAAACGTAAGGCAGTAAAGTAGGAAAAGGAAAAGAGGGAAACAAAAACCGAAAAAGCAAAAAGTAAACCTGTTCCCTGCAACTGCGGATAAAACAACAAAATAAAAGAGAGGCCGCAAAAAGTGGCACAAGTGAAAATTCCTGCGTTGTTCGTTTATTATTATTTTGTATTGCCTGTTTTTTTTTTTCGACAATCTCCAAAAGTGAAAATCAATTTACAGAGAGCGCGCGCGCAAGGAGCAAAAGGAAGAGAACAAGGACGGGTGAGAGAGAGAGCGCGAAGAAGAGAGCTCCAGCCGAATATAGAATTCGTCCTTTTTTGGGTTCAAAATACCCAACCCAAAAAAAGAGCACGAAAACTGGACGAAAAACGGTGAAAAACAACAACAAACAACAACGGCAACGACGATAGATTGCAAAAGTAAACAAATTGCGCCGAACTGAACGATTTTCGGGAAATTGCAACACGAAAAAGGTCAGTAACAGTAAATTGCAGAGTTGTCAAAGCACACAAACTGATTGATTGCCGGACGAATTGAATAAATTAAAGGTAAAGACTAGCTGGGGTAAATAAAAAATTGTGGCGTTAAGGCAAACGCTCTTCTAATAGTCCCCCATTTGACCTTCACCCTTGGACACCCCCGCAAATTGGTAGTGTAATGGCCAATAACTTGGTGGTTCGGTGCAGTAGTTAACCCTAACCCTTGATCACCGTTAATTGGGAAGCCCTTGCATGGTCACGGTCACTCGATCGTGAAAATGGCCATTTAGTGCAGTGAGCAAGTAACCCTCAAACGGGGAATCTTTGAAACTCTGTATTTATAGTGGTGGATTTTTCTAATTTGAAAATATACCGACTTTTTCGGTCGGAATCCGGTCGGATTTGCAATTTTGCTGAAAGTTAGAATCGAACTGATTCTGAAGTGCAACCAAAAA